>JAGFPH010002492.1:165454-178663 GCA_018207615.1 Philaenus spumarius | reverse complement strand
TTGTTAAGTGCTGTTTGTATTTTTGTATATAATGTTCTTATCAAATATACTTTACACAGGAAATTGTGTATATGTTTGATGTATAGTTTTGTTAAGTGCTGTTTTATATATTTATGTATAATGCTCTTAACAAATAATACTCTAAACAGAGAATTGTGTATATGGTTGATGTAAAATTTTAATAAGTGTTGTTTGTATATTTATGTATAATGTTCTTAACAAATAATATACTAAACAGGGAATTGTGTATATGTTTGTAGTTTTCATAAGTGCTGTTTTTATTTTTATGTATAAAGTTCTAGTATAGTATTTTAACTGTATTTTTCTGAGTAATCATTGCTTTAATGGTATTGATGTGGTAATACAATAAATGTATTGTCTCGGCTAAAACATTAATAAATATGTCGAATATATTTATACTAGGGGAGACCCCTGCGTGCTCTGCACGCCAACCCCCAATGAAACCTTCCAAAAACATATGTTATGTTTTATTTATAATAAAGGTGTAGGATTAATACTAACCTCAAAACTAAGATGGTAAATAATGTTAAATGTTCACATCAAATTGTTTTGTATAGTTTATAACATCAGTTATAATAATGGTTAAAAGAACCAGCAAGGCTCAGGTCTACATTTTAAAACCCTATCCTAAAAGCTAGAAATACAAAAATAATTGCTTCAAATTTTGAAATCAGCTGTTAATGGAAATATTGGAGCAACCACCTATATTAAGGTATCTGTTATTTTATTCAATTGGTTGCTATGGTAATAAATGTAAATACATGTGTTTGTTTATCATTCTAGGCCTAACCTAAGAATTTTTTCCGACTAATTTACAAATATTGAAATAAAAAAGGTTTTTATCGAAATTAATTATAGCCTACGTTACTCAGGGATAGTGTAGCTTTTTATTAGTAAAACTATTTTTTCAATCGGTTCTGTAGAGCCAGAGATTACCCCCTACTACAAACAAACAAAAAAACAAACTTTACATCTTTATAATATTAGTATAGATCAAATTAATGTTTTAATGTAAACTACAGAACAGCTGTTTTATGTTTTTAATATATTTATTTAATACCACATGTTTTAATATAAACAAATCAGATGTTTTTAAATTCTCATGTATTTCTTATGGGGATTTTTCGTTTTTTGGGGACCCTAAAACCCCCTTAGTTTTTAATTTTAGAAAAAACTTATATTTTTCTCTCGTTCCTTGAATCAATACCTTTAATTTGATACCTTTCCCATCATCCTCCGGTTTACCAAATTCCCACAATTTTGAATCTAAAATTTCGCTTACAGAATTATATATAAGGATTTAAAATTTGCAAGTTAGAACTTACAATGACACTTATAATACTATATTTTTCGAAACTCCCTGAATAAAAAGTCGGCACAAAATGTAAGATATCCTACTCTCCAACCCTCATAAATGGTGAAAGGTAGATGCGAGGTTTTGTATTGAGCATCACTGAGAATACTAAAAAGTGTATTAAAATAATGCACTAAGAAAATATACGATAGCTATTATGTTAAAAACAATTGTTTAACTTAAAACATTTTGATCAGATCTGGGTTTGAGCTCTGAGTCGTAATTTGGGATATTTTTTTATTATAGAAAGTGAAGAAAGGAAATAATTTTAATGTACCCCTCTATCTCGATATTTCTATATACAGTATAACAAGCAATGTCTACCTAATTGCTATTCTTTTTTTTAGAGTTGGCACGGATACATTAGAATGTAACCAGGGCAAAATTCTGCATGAGGGGTCATTATGTTTTTGTAGGGTCTGTCATATTTCGGCTTATTAATACTCAGGAGCATCCCAAAATGGCTGCCCTACTCGAGAAAGACATTTAAATAATGGCCTCTCAAGCAGTAATATCTCAGTAGAGGGTCTGAAATCATTAGCAGGTACTTTAAACTCGGTTATTGTTCAGAATATTGTCGACAACTCTATGCCAGTATGGACTGAAACCTAAATATTACAATCATCTGCAGACCTGTAAGTTTTTTCTAAATAGATTCGAAAGAATGACGAAATTCAACTGCGTAACATTGAAGACGATTTAAAATTAAAATCAATATGATCAATGATTTAAGAAGAAAAACTTGCCAAGTTGAAAACAAGGAAATCTTTGTAAGTTAAAAAACAATTTCCGTTAGTTGAACAGTTTAGGCTTTCAATTAGTCAAAAAATAATTTCATCATCCAGCTAAACCACTGACGTGAGTTGGACAAATTTCCAAAGTTAAGTTCATATGTTTCAGGGTTTATAAACTCTTTGGAAAATCAGCCTACTCACGAAGGCGATGAATACTACGAAATATATTAGTGGAATTTGTTTGCACCTCAGACGCTAGCCCCGGCTCACGCTTGCTTCGTTCCGCTTACACCGAGTTTGCACCTCGACCTTGCTGACTAGTATTATGGATTGCTTCGCTTCGCTAGTAGCGGACAAATTTATATCTCATATAATTTAAGAAGAAAAAAGTAAATGTGTGCAGTCGTGGGAACCCCGTCAGGAACGAAGTTTATCAAGCATTTTCTTCAATTCTTTTACCAGCCTTAACGGCAACATACACACATAATTTTAACCTTCAATTGCCGTTTATTATTATATTGTTTTTTATACAAATATTTACTGTTTCCATACCTTTAATGTTATTATAATAAACATTATAATGTAACATTAATGTAGAATTAATTATAACTTCAAAGCTAAGATGGTAAACACAGTTGAATGTCCATTCATTGTAAATACATTCAATAAACATAAAATGTTGGTTCATCCGTCTAGGCCTAACCTATAATTATTGTGTGTATGTTTAATTTATTTTACCTGTCTTAACGACAACATACATACATTTTAGGCTAGGCCAGACTTAAAATTACTTTCTAGGCCTAACCTAAAATTTCAGCGCTTGACGATAATATCTGAACTGCGCCGGACGGAACCGATCGTCTCTTAATTTAAATTGATGAACCACTTGAATGTATTTACATTCATTGCCATAGCAACAAATTTTTTAACGCTTTTTTCGTTACTCGTATTTTATATTTGTCATTTCCATAGTAACCAATTAATAACCCTTTTTTCGTTACGCATTACATTTTCTATTTGTTAACTCCTACCGCAATCCGCGTTAAGGAACTTCGTTATAAAAATAACAGCAGTATGGATCAGTATGGATATAATAAATATATAGTTTAATTTATTTTTGCTGGTATTTTACTCAGCTGATATTGTTTAACTTGAAACAATTTACATCTTTGTAAGTTTAAAAACTATTTCCTTAGTTGAATCGGGTCAGGCTTTCAATTATACTAAAAATAATTAGGCTACTAAGGAGGCCTAGAAAAATACGTTATGATTTAAGATATAAACCTATTCTACTGGCCAAATGAACGATATTTTCGACATCATGTTTTGTGGATCTCACACTTTTCTTTCTTTTGAATATTTAAATTTCCCATTTAATATAATGTATGCTGTTTCTTAAAATAGTAGTAATTTTCCCGCTTTCCCAGAATTAAGATTGATTTCAATATCGTTCCATGTGAGGTAATCGGCCAGTCTGTTCACAATGCAGTAAACCATACAAGTAAGATAACATTGACCAATATCCGGTGTGACTCAGTTGGCAGAGCAGTAGCACTGAACGCTAATCGTCCTGGGTTCGAATCCCGGTCTTGGTCGATGTTTTTCCAGCAAAAGTATACACTAACATTTCAGCTGATTTTAAGGTTTGTTTGGTACCGTATTAATACCAAAAAAATTCCTGAAATTCTAACTTACAATCGCATTTTTTAGTTACATTTCAGTTACTTACATTTTTTTTAGTTTAATAAAATATTTTGTTTATTATTATTATTGTCATAATTAGTTTATCATAATGTGTAGCAATTCTGTAAATCAGAAATAATAAAACATTAACCAATCAATCAATCTAATTAAGTTGTAAGACATAAAAAAATAACAATTTTATGATGAGAAAATTTACAATAATTCTTACAAAATAAAACGTTCAAAATGTACAACAACCCTTTCTCAGATATAATGAATTTTAATAAAAAGGTTTCAGTGTTTCGGATTTTAAAACCCCCAAAACATCATGTCAAATATCAAGTCTCTACAGGACGTGTTTCATAATATTGACGAGTGAGTCAAAGAGTAAACTTTGCGCGTTTTGAACCCCGCATCTTTACAAAGGTACAATAACCAAAACAAAAGACTCCAAACAGAGAGAACGAATACACAGGAATCATGTAAACAATACAACTATACACTACATACTCTATAGAGTTTGCCACTTTAATTTCCCAACAGGATATATTTGTCATATCTAAGAGCTTCGACAAACGTTGCTTATTCCGTGCCGCTCTCGTGCGAAGCGTGTATAACGGTTGGGTTTGTATTTTATAAGGGAAATTTGAATGTCAATCGAATCTCCTGCGGGGCGGGAGGAGAGGAGGAGTGATTAAGATGAAAAGGTTCCGATCGCGCACAGTTGAAACTCTGATTTGCAATTCAATTTTATTTTAATACGGAATGTTTCGGAAATATTTTGCTGCGAAGTGATTTGAAAGAGTAGAAATAAAAAATGCAGTTTTCGCTTCTCCCGCCTGATTTGTTCAACTAGGTCATGCATTGAATTCGTTATCCCGAAAGTAAAAAGTATTCAATAATTATTCGTATCAACTTATTTTATCTGGTTTATTAAAAAAAAACATGTTTTGCGTTACAAAAAATTTTCATAAAATCTATCCAGCTTTTTTAAGGGTTTAATTCCGTCATCAATCTAGAAGTTTTTGACAAAATAAAATTCTTATTTATGATGAAATTTTAACAAAACCAAAATTATTATAACAGTATCATCGGTACCCGCAGGTTCACTCTCTTATATAAATTAATTAATTTTAGAAATATTGTGGTAAATATTGAGAGATGACTGGCCCAAAAACGTACTGTGAGTTTCGTCAAAATCGGTCTATGTTTCCCATTTAGCCTTACATACATTATCAGCTATGCGCCAGTAAGCGCAAAAACTAAGATTCCCGAGAGTTTCTGTGAGGTGCATTTCACATCTATGAGTAAATTTTATCCAAAATACTTTCTGCGAGCAATATTTTAAACTTTAGACGCAAATAATAAAAATGTAAATGTTTTCTCTGCCCTATATTATAACTTAAGAGTAATATGTGTTAAAACGTTTTAGGTGTCTAGCTTCATAGTCCGTTTCCGGTTTCTAGAAAATTCTCAAACATTCCCTGACACGAAGAACCTTCAATGAATACAGAACTTATAAGAAGCGCAACGCTTGTGGAGAATAGTGAGCCCGGTTGGTTGCCGCCAAAACGAGCTTAGCGCAGCAGCCGTTAGGCAGCGCTATCTGAAAATGTCCACCTAACTCATCAATCCTTCGCGTGTGAGCGCTGAATAGCTGCCTGCCTGTACGGAATATATTAGTAGAATTTATTTGCATTTCAGCCTCCAGCCACAGCTCACGCGGCTTTGTGAGTCAGCCTCGGATTATGGACTGCTTCGCTTCTCTAGCAGCGGACAAACTCAAGTTCACACCGCAACGCAGCCGTCGGCCTCGGATCAGAAGCTACCCCACGTGGATTGAACCGGGTACTTTTATGGTACTGTATTTTAAGTTTTGATGGATTTTGGAGGAACTAGACATTGCATACTGTCGTGCAAAAAAAAAAAACCGTGTAGTATTATATCCTATATTTATTTTTTTAGATAAAGACTCCAATTTTTTTTTCTAGTACGGAACATCTCAAAAAATTATTACTTTGAGTCAAAAAACGTACTCCGTTCAAGCGACTAGAAACCCAACATGTGTACCAAATTTGGACTAAATCGGACGTAAGAATGCGAACACACACAAACACACATGTATAAATAGGCTATATAAATTTCAGTGATGCACAAAACGTGATCTGTTGACCATGATCGGTGCTCGTTGACCACTCCCAAATTCGAAATATGCCTATGAAAATTCGCTAATAGCACGACTGTTGGCTGCAAATAGAATTAAGATTAATTCAAATGTAGTTTGAACTGACGTAGTTAGTCTGTTAGTTCTCAAATGATCATGATAGCTAAGTTGGCAGAGCATTGGTACAGAATGGCCAAAGTTACTGGGTTCAAATCCCGGTCTTAGTCCTTGTTTTTCACTAGTAATTTATCATCCAGGCGGTTATAACTAACCCTGCATCTTTATTAAAAATCTCTCTATATATATAAGAAGTCCTGACTGACTGAATTATACATAATCAACGAACAGCCAAAACTATGGTAACTAGAGCATTCATATTTTCAGTGTACCTTCATACCACTTAAGACAGAACCACAGACGCGCATTAAGAAAGGATTTTGCAAAATATTGATTTTAAGGGATGAAAATGGTCAAGGCGGATCACTCACAGTCTTATAGTTGATAAAACAGATGATTTAGCAACGCAATTCTAGGTGTGGCCTAATTTACTGAATCAACACACGTTTGTTGAATTCATTTACATTCATTACCATAGCAAATGTACCATCAGTTAATTATTCTTCACAACCAACCGTTTTTTCAGGTTAGGTAACAGCAAACAACAAAAAAAGGCTTACTGTATCATAGTTCAAACACCTATCACTATTAAAATTATTCCAACTTTACTCTTTACTAGGCTTGTTTTGCCAGTTTGAAATACTGATATACCGTACCACATTTTGGTCATATTTTATAACTTGGAAATTGCCTCTCTTCTAAATAAAAATAAAATATCTCTGTCTTAACCAATCGTCATTCCCGTGAAAATATCATAGTATACAATAATCTGTTTGCATTTGCTTCGCCGCGAGGTTTAGTGAGCGAAGCAAGCAGGAGGGCCTCTAGTTTAATTATATTGTACTTTGTAATCTTTCTAACATGACCCAATCTTAAGGCACAAGCATTTTAATTAATCGTAGATATTGTGCAACAAGTACGTATTTGTAAAACATATTGAACAAATTTCAAATGAGTTCAGTAAGTTAAAAAGTGGAAAGTAGTATTAATGAGTCGGCCTAATGAGTTTCATTAACAGAAAGAATATCCTAGAACACAAATGGAAAATCCTCCTCAACGTCTTAAGTTGTTATATAACATACAAGATAAACTCTTCGACATACAGTTTATTACTTCACGTTTACTTTATCAGTCTAAAAGAAATGATTCGACCACACAGCTGAACCACTGACGTGAGTTAAGTAAATTTCCAAAATTAAGTTTATAGGCCTATGTTTTAGGGTTTCAACCAACAATTTGGGAAATAGGTCTATTCACGACGGTGCTGAATAGCTGCAAAATGGTTCGCACGCCATTCCGCATATTGGGAGTATCTTCAATATACAAAGCATTGCATGCTTCGCACGCCAACCCCCGTATTGGGAGTATCTTCAATACACAATGCATTGCGTGCTTAGCACGCCAACTCCACGGTAGAATCCACCACATGGCTTTGAACCGGGTACTTCTATGGTATTTTACGTTTTGATAGATTTTGGGAGAACCAAGCGAGCTATAAGGTCGCGTAAAAAAACAATAACATCCTACATTTATATTTGTAGAAAAAACTTAAAAACAAATTCACTCTCGTAGGAAAATCTAAAAAAATAGTTACTTCCGGTCAAAAAACGTGCTTCCGATTGTTGCATTTTTTTGGCTAACGAGCTCGTCCGAGCGACGTAGACAACCAACATGTGTACCAAATTTGAAGCAAGTCGGACTTAAAATGCGGTCGCTAGAGTGCGAACACATATATACATATATGATTTTTAATGACACCTCAAAACGTGATCTGGCGACCATGATCGGTGCTCATTTGCTACAACCGACCTTGGGTCTTACCATAACGGGCACTGCAATAGCTCATTTTTCGTGTGGAAATTCGCTAATAAATAATCTATGAAATTTCAGTTCCAAACTTTCATTCTCTAAAATATTTTTGAATGTTTTATATAACAAATTGTATTTACCCGTTTCAGAAAATATCGACGGTAACAGACACACATACAAGCGAATTATCCTGTAAAGATTCCCTTTGATAGTGTGGAACTCTATAAGACAATCCCGTATTCCTATTGTGATTGTCTCCACTCGGCGTATTAACAACAATAGCTGAGGAGTTGCACGACAATAGGAAAACAACAATTAGATCGGTCAGCTGACTATAGACATTACCGGTAAGCTAATTCATACGTCAAACCCACAAGATATATTAATTGTCCGTACATGCGCAGTTGACGCGTAGAATTGCTTAAATTCTCCATCGCGTCTCGGAGCCCGTTAGTCTATTCCAAAACAGTGCGGGATCAAGTTATTCGTGAATTGTGTTTTCAGGATTTTTAGTGAGATATTTTATATTTCGTGCCGGTTATTGCTGAATCAGGTAGGAATCGTATTAAACAGTTGATTAAACTTATGTTATAATTTATTGGTAATATATTCTAACATTATTTAAGTTTATTACAGTAAATATTTAGTTTATAAAATATCAGTAAGAAACTATTCGTGCATAAACATGAATATTTATACACACTATTTTTTTAAATATGACTTTCTGTTTACTTTAAAAAAAGTTGGATGCTGACCTGATTGAATTTAAGGTACACAGTTATAATCTAGTAATTATTCGATTTTTATTTTGAAAAATAACCAAACAGTATATTTTAAACCTAGTTTAGTCAGTAACTTCTTTTACGAAAAATACTTGTCTTCAGTAGATAAAAATAAGGGACACCTTGCGAATTCCGCACGCCCACCTCCGTGCTCGCTTAGCTCACATATTGAACATATTAAAACACACCCTACTTTTGGTTACACGGATTATATTATTTTTACTGCATATCGTTAAGATTAAGTAAATTTCTTTTTGAAATGTTTAAAAAAATGTTAACGTCGAAACAATACTTATTCTAAACTAGTGGACCTGGCAATGCTTCGCTATTGCTTGATTTTAGTATAAGGATATATACTTAGATTAAATTAACAAACACAATTTAGTAAGTGTATTGAAATATAATTTTGAAGTGACTTGTGGTTAAAATAAGGTTCTTATGATCAGGGCAGGTGGTAGAGCGCGTATTAAACATATGGTTGTTTAAGGTTAATGTAATTTATTTTATAAGGTTAACTATCCCAGTTTAATTATTATATAATTTTGAAGATATGTAAACCATTTCATTATGTTTTTTTTTTAAAATAATACTTAAGAATAATATTACACAAATTTAGTTTTATAGCTTTTAGAAAGTTAGGTCAATTTATTTTTGTTGTATATGGGTAGCTACCCCATTTTATTCTCTTTCATTGTAGCGACCATAATCTCTAAACAATCCTGGTTAATACCAGGATTAATAATGTGTAAATTGTAAAATTTTTAGTGAAATTAGTTGAGTAGTTTTTTAGCATATAGAAAACAAATGATTTAATTATTAAGGGTGTTTATTTAATTTTAAGGGTAGTTCAATGACTTTGACCTAAGCATTCGAATTAAAAATGTTTTTTTTTATATCACGTAAGGATATTATTACTCATTTTAGTTTCGCAGCTTGTAGGCAGTTAGTCAGTTTATATATATTGTATATAGAACCCCCATTTAACCCCCCCTCCGTAATGTCTAAACACTCCTGAAATTTATGTGCATAATATTTGAAATTTTTAGTAAAATAGGTTGAAACGTTTTTGAGTGTATAGAGGGCAAAGACACAAAGAAACGTTAATTTTTATATATTAGAGATGTTCGTAAATCAGCTGTCATGAGCTAAATAATATATTGTTATGTCGCCTTGGTGAATACATTCAAAACAGAGTTTTACTACAGAACGTAAGTTTTCCCATAATTTTATTGCGGGTTGTGATGCCTTTTCCTACATTTATACTTGAACAATCGTAATGTATTTAGCGCTGTTGTATTGATTTTATTGAGTATATTTAAAAATAAAAGAAACTTGAGTGTAAAGGAAAAGGTTTTGCGTCGTTCTATTAGGTGGTTACATTCTGACTAATATATTTATTTTTGCATATATTTTAGAATAACTTTTCAGCACAAAATTATTAGCGAATTTCTATTTGAAAAGTGAGTTCGTAACCCTTATGGTAAGACCTAAGATCGGGAGTAGTAAATGAGCACCGATTATGGTCCCCAGAACACGTTTTGGGGAGTCATTAAAAGTTATATATGTGTTCGAACTCTATAGCGGCCGCATTTTAAGTCATATTTAGTCCAAATTTGGTACACACGTCGGTTGTCTACGTCGCTCAGACAAGTTCGTTAGCAAAACAAATCCAACATCCGGAAGTACGTTTCTTGACAGGAAGTAACTATTTTTTGAAAATTTTCGTACGAGAATTAAACTTGTTTAGAGTTTTATTTAAAAAATTAAATGTAAGATATGATTCTGCACATTTTGTTTTTTACACGACCTAATAGATCGTTTGGTTCCCCCAAAATAGAACAAAACGTAAAATACCATCTTCTAATCCTAGGCCGACAGCCGAGTTTGTACCCTGCGAGCGAAGCGAAGCTCATAACCCGAGGCCACAAGGTCGAGGTGCAAACTTGCAAAGAGAGTTTTTCCTCTGCGAGTCGAACGAATGAGCGCGTGAGTCGAAGCCGGAGGCTTAGGTGCAAACAAATTCTACTAATATATTTCTTACACAGAGGCCGTTGAGTTGATCAATTTCCCAAATAGTTGGTTGAAACCCTAAGACATATAAACTTAATTTTGGAAATTTGCTCAAGTTGAATTGTTATTAAAATCGGCCCATTAAAACTACAGAAATAATCGCTACAGTAAAAACACTGTTATTATTTAAATCAATAGCCATCCCCGTCCACGCACTCTTGCTAGTCAAAAAAATTTAATTTAAAAAATTCACCTCGAGGATGATTTTTTGTTATTATAGTTAAAAAATATTGCCCAGATCAGTGTTCATTTTTTTTTTTTAAAAAGGACACACAATATTCAGTAAGTTCTAAAATTAATGCATTGAGTCTTGCCGACCATGAATTCACCAGTGACATCATTAACAAGACTGACATCATCATCTGACAATCATCTGACACAGACTGAATTATCGACAGTTAAGTTTAGATGTGATTTCAATTAATTAATAAACAGCAGTTTTATTTTTAAAACAATACTTTTCTGCAGTTATAATCATAATGTATTTGTTGTAACGTTTTCGAACTAAATAGTTCTAGTTTTATAAAACGTACCTCAATGGAAGCATCTGAATCCCCATAACGTTATTCATATGTCTGCCAAACAGAATGTGATGTCCCATCCTTACACAAATACAGGTTACACAATTAAATTTAACACAGTTGAACAGCATCATAGCCTGCGTATATTACACACGTTATAACTCAACACATATTTTATTATCAGTCTTAAGGGCCAAAAGTTAAGTGTTCCAAATATATATATATATATATTTTAATTTTATTATACGATTTGTTGGACGTTTAACAAGAATTGAAGGATTTAAAACTTTCTTTTAAAGAACCTCGTGATATGAAGTTTCAATATGTTCGTATAGTCTGTCCGCTCGGCCGTGATACCTGACTTCTCGGAACTCAACGCCCCCTCCACTAGTTTGCCACCGGCAGGCCCAGCGAGCGGGTATGGAGGGGGGGGGTTGAGTTCCGAGAAGTCAGGTATCACGGCCGAGCGGACATACTATAAAACCGTTTCTCACTCTTTAAAACTGCGCCTGCTAAAAGTATGAAAAGAAACAAGAATGTTAGACATACTAACTGCACTCAAATAAATTATGGTTTAGTACAAGTTTTTGTGAAAAATAATGAAAAATAATATTGTTTTTGTACTATTGTTTGGTAACCGCCAACTCTTTTTATTAGTCCCCGCCAATGAGTAATTGGTTATTATTATTGTACAGAAGCTGTTCTCAGTGTATTGGGTATAAGAGTGTTGTTGCGTTTTAATAAAATCATAATGGTAAAAAAACAAAGTGAAACGACACTTTCAAGAAAAGTTGAGAGTGAAACATATGCGCTATACATTTTATTGGGATCAAATATTTAAATTCATGTGGGGTAACTAGTTGAATACTAGATCGATACATTCAACGATAAAAATCATAACGGTAAAAACATAAATTGAAACGACACTATCGAGTGAGGCTGAGAGTGGAACATACTGTGCCATTAATGTAAATTGTACAATGTATATATTTTAATGGGGTTAAAGATTCATCCCTCGAATATAAATATTTATGTTCGTGTGGGATAACTCGTTTAATCGATCGATACATTTAACGATATACAAATTAATGGTAAAAGCAGTAACTGAAACAACACTTTTTGAGAAAGAAAGAGTCACTAATGGATCATATTGTGTAAAATATTTGTACGGCTTTAAAGATTGGTACAACAGATATAAATATTTATGTTCGAATGTTGTTTAACCATTTACAAATCATAAAAGTTAAAACAGAAATTGATACGTCACTTTCAAGAGAAGTTGAGAGTGAAACATATCTGCCATATGATACCATTGAATGTAGTAAAATATTTGTATCCCAAATATAAATATTTAAGTTCGTGTTTGGTAACTAGTTTAATCGATCGATACATTTAACGATATAAAATCATAATTAATTGTAAAACACAAATTGATACGTCACTTTCAAGAGAAGTTGAGAGTGGAACATATGTGCTATATTATACTATTGAATGTAGTCAAATATTTGTATCCCAAATATAAATATTTAAGTTCGTGTGGGGTAACTAGTTTAATCGATCGATACATTTAACGATATAAAATCGTAATTAATTGTAAAACACAAATTGATACGTCACTTTCAAGAGAAGTTGAGAGTGAAACATATGTGCTATATTATACCATTGAATATAGTCAAATATTTGCATCCCAAATATAAATATTTAAGATCGTGTGGGGTAACTCGTTTAATCGATCGATACATTTAAAGATATAAAATCATAATTGTAAAACACAAATTGATACGACACTTTTAAAAGAAGTTGAGAGTGAACATATGTGCTATATTATACCATTGAATGTAGTCAAATATTTGTATCCCAAATATAAATATTTAAGTTCGTGTGGGGTAACTCGTTTAAATGATCGATACATTTAACGATATAAAATCATAATTGTAAAACACAAATTGATACG
>JAGFPH010002492.1:150925-165444 GCA_018207615.1 Philaenus spumarius | reverse complement strand
TCAGTACATTTAACGATATAAAATCATAATTGTAAAACACAAATTAAAACGACACTTTCAAGAGAAGTTCAGAGTGAAACATATGTGCTGTTTATTTTATTAGGGTCACATATTTGTACCGCAAATATAAATATTTAAGTTCATCTGGATTAACTCGTTTAATAGATCGATACATTTAATGATATAAAAAACATTTTTTTTTATATTTTTGTGATTTGTAGTTTTACCTTTTCTCGGAATCCTTTTAATAGCGTAAATGATAATGATATGATTTAATATTGGAAGAGGATAAATTTCTAAAAAATAATAAGAAAAAGTTCAAAACGCAACAGGTTAAAGCCCGAGGGTGGGTGGATCAAAGGGATATTTTATTTATTCATCACTGTTGGTGGATTCCAACTTTAAATCATTGGTTTCGTAGAAATAACAGTTTAATCCATCCTTACTGTTCGTGTGTTATTATACTGCAGAGCTTATATGGGCTTTGAGTAGTAATAAAAACTTCTTATAGTTTATCTTTTCATATTACAAAATAACACAAAATAAACTCCAGAACCGACATTATTTCTTCCTAACATGTTAATTAAATTTAAGTAAATAAATATTAACCTTACAAATAAATTCTAAAGGAATTATCCCCGAGTGCTTCGCACGCCAACTCCCTTGCTACCTCCTTATAAATATTTGAGTGATAAGCTAAGAGCTAAGACGGTAAATAATATCTTATTTTATATTCTTAAATGACTAAAATTTGTATATTTGCAAATATTTTTTCAAAAAAAGGTCTAAGAATTTCCTCGTTATTTGGTACATAAGGGTTTTCTACCCAAGGAGTCCGTTTCACACATATATATATATATATACGTTGCTGTTTAATTTACTTTTTTAGAGTGATTTTTATTTGTAAACTATACTTGTATTATATTATACTACTTAATTGTATTCGCTGAACCAATTAATTCAAATATAAATTTGAAATTACTGTATCCGATCATAATCTTACCCGATCGTACATTTTTTTTATGACACTATTTCAATTAATTAAGTTTATGATATAACATTAGTTATACTAAATTAAAAAAACACCAGCATAGGCCAATTTATAAACATAAACTAAAAATTAGAAAATAGAAATTATTTTTAAAGAGTGAAATCAGCTGTTAATGGAAATGATAATGAGAAATAATATTAATTAAATTACAAGTGAAAAAACATGGACCAAGACCGGGATTTGAACCCGGGACATTTACCATTCCGTGGTAATGCTCTACCTTCTGAGCCACTCTGATCACTCCAGAAATTGGTCGATGTTACCTCACTTGTACGGTTTTACTGCATTTATTGAACCAATAGACTGAATACCTCGTGTATACGACATTGAAAACAGTCTTAATTCTTTTTGCAGCTTACACTTTGTTTTTTCACTTGTAATTTAATTAAATTAACCCTTGCTGAGGAAGTGTGTAAGCGGACAAATTTAAAATAATAATGAGAAATAATAGCCTACATGATGTTTAAGAGGTGTTAAAGTAAACTAAATATTGTAACAAAACTGAATCAGCTGAACTCTGTCTTTTAAATAACTCTTTGTAGACCTAAATGTTTTTAAAATTAGTTAAGTTTCAGTATTTGTCTGCAATATAGAGGCCATAGCCTTTATGTTGTATATAAAAAGAAGGCAATCATTGCACAGTTTTCACGAAATATTGTTTACCAGTTCAAATTATGTATGCGGATTACCAGGGACTAAAATAAATCAAAGTTATATACTGTGAAAAGCCTCACGTTGGGATAGCCAAATTTACAATAATACAGTTGGGATTCTGTATTCTTTTCTTTCAAATTGAATAGCCCACGTTGTGGAGCCAAATTACAATACTACAACTTGTTCTATTTTTAGATAACTGATGTAATTCAAAACACAAAGCAAGTTTACAATTTTAACAACTTTTTTTATTGAGAAATGAAAAATTAAAATATATATATATAATTTATTCACAAAACAAGTTAATTCAAAATCAAATGTTCGTTATAATCTTTTTTTATAACACTCTTAATCTCGGGGGGGTTAGTGCCGACTCTTCCCAATATTAT
Organism: Philaenus spumarius; assembly: GCA_018207615.1. Classification (NCBI taxonomy): domain Eukaryota; kingdom Metazoa; phylum Arthropoda; class Insecta; order Hemiptera; family Aphrophoridae; genus Philaenus; species Philaenus spumarius. The sequence goes on along the minus strand of JAGFPH010002492.1, from coordinate 163,350 downwards.
TATTGAAACAAAATTAATTATTAAAATTAGTTATTAAAGATAAACATGAAAATTGAAAAAGGGGAAATGAAAATAGTACAAAGGGTAAAATGTAAGTGTATGTAGGTGTATAAAAGGGAAGTTATAGCGAAGTTAAATTTATATTAATGGTCCAAACAAATTCTTCTTATAGAGATATTTTATAAAGTCTTTCAAATTTTACAATGTTCAAGTTTTCACTAAATGGATGGTTTGAAATATATAGAGTTAATTATGTAAGTAATTATAGGCCTATTGATAGATCTCACCCAGTTTATAACTTCTTCTTCGTATTATTTTATTTTAAATGATTAATAATGATTACTGCACTTCACTTTAGATAAGCCAAGTTATTTATGTAACGTGGACAAAGTTTTAACACTGAAAATCTTCACTTTAAATCGTCTATTGGAGAGCTTTGGTCACACGTCTTCCTTCTTGGGCGTCTATTCAACAATTAAAATCCTGGGATCCAAACTGGCTTGCTTTGGGCCTTCAGGAAATGGGTACATAAGGCCTGGTGAATTTCGTATCTTCTGGGGTTTTAATTGTTGTGCAAGAAAGTGTAATTTAAAATGTTGTGTATTTATTTGGTGTCGTTTTAGCTAAATTTTGGAATAATTTTGTTTTACAACTAATATTGAATAATAAAATTAAAAAAAAATTGATTAAATAAGAAAATTACATGAAAATACCAAAAATAGCTCCTTGTACAAATTATTCTTTAACATCTACTATTTATAACTAAAAATATACATTTGGCGTTTTGAAGTTGGATTTCCGCGGTGCAAGCGGTCACGTGACTGTGGGCGTGGCTTAATAAACATGTCCTAAACATATCTAGCTTTAGCCGGTGTTTCGTTGACTTTCGTAGAATTGTTATGGCTTAACGGTATTTCCTATGAAATTTTACCAAAGACATTTTTGATGTAGAATCTTTCGTTCTATCTGATGGTGTTGTTCATTTTTTGATTTGAAATTTGGTTCTCTTAGGATCGATGATTACATTTCTGATATGGCCTAGATTTTAGTATGCCGGTCTGGTTTCATGTGGATTTAAAAAGTAAATTTCGGTCGATTACTTGTTGATTGAGTTAATCTTATAATTTGGATGGATTGGTTGGTTAATTTAGATGAATTTTGATATAGGAAAGATAGGGATACGAGGTCGAGAAATATTATTAATTATGTAAAATGTTATCGAAAGTCGGGTGTTTAGAATATTGTTAATTTGTTGCTTGCGATTCCGTCCGCTAGATGTCGTCGTTCGGATCGTTTATGAATGGTTTTTACTATCAGTTTTCTGTCTCTCTCGCACTCATGCGTGTTTAGTTAAAATACAGTAATGTATGATTCTTTTGACGGATTAATATTTTTATGGTATATTTTGAATTGTTACAGGACTCATAAGAGCTCACACCCTAATCCCCTTGATACTGCCACACATCTATTATATACAATAAATACATGTATAACAAACTACAGGTATGTCAAACTAATCCACTGTTGTTGATTACTGAAGTTTCGGGTTGCGTAAGGTCATCATCAGATCCATATAAGGAGTTAGGCTATCTAGAACCGCCTCCAGGTCGTTAGTATTTAAAACTATGTATAAGTACACAAAAACATGTTTACATTTGTTGCAACAATTATAAAATCACACGGTATTAATCATACTTAGGTACACAGTATTCGGCGAACGGTTTGAAACTGGCCATTTTCTTATTAAACCGTTATCTAGCTTTTGAATCATCGGTTCCTCGCTTTGAAAATTGATAACGTTATCGTATAATGTATTGGAGTGGAACGAGAGTTGTTCATTTAGTATGTTGGTAGGTTCTTGTTTAACAGCTCTGTAAATCTCGAATTCCTCCAAAGCACTCATGCAACTCCCTTTTCTGCATGTGTGCAAAATTTCCATATTAGTATTAATGCTTGGTGTTTGAATGTTGTGAGCATGCGCACAAAGGAAGCAGCACGCGAGGTTCCGAGGGAGAGGGAGCACTGTCGCTTCCGCAACGTCAAACTACCTCCCGCAGCCAACTATTTGTTTTATTCAAGATTGATATAATGTTATAGAATTACAGTTACATTTATTTCAAATTACAGGTAGTTTCTTTAAATACGTTTTGCTGGTTAAAATATAGATTACTAGGTGAAACCTCTGCGTGCTCCGCACGCCAATCCCGTTGGAACCTTCTATACACATAATCATGTTATGTTTTCTTTACAATAAAGGTGTAGGATTAGTAATAACCCCAAAGCTAAGATGGTAAATAATGTTAAACGTTCAAATCAAATTATTTCGTATTTTTCATAACAGCAGTTACAATAAAGGTTAAAAGAATCAGCAAGGCTCAGGTCTACACTTTAATTAAAACCTAACCTAAAATTTAGAAATACAAATAATTGCTTCAAAGTTTGAAATCCGCTGTTAGTGGATATATTAGGGCAAACAGCTGTTTTATCTGTTATTTTATTCAATTGGTTGCTATGGTAATGAATGCAAATAAATACATTCAAGAAACATGTGTTGGTTCGTCAGGCTAGGCCTAACCTAAGAATTTTGTCCGACTAAATTTATAAATATTGAAATACAAAATATGTTTATCAGAATGAATTATGGCCTAAGGTACTCAGAGATAGTGTAGCTTTTTATTAGTACAATAATTTTTTCAATCGGTTCAGTAGTTCCGAAGATTACCCCCTACATACAAACAAACAAATTTTACCTGTTTATAATATTAGTATAGAAGATTGGGATTATAGACAAGTCAACACGCTTTGCGTTTATAAATCGAAAGTTGAACTAAGTACACCAATTAGTTTAAAACGTGGACTAAATCTTTAAAGTTTCTTTTTGAGTTTTCCCGTAAGTTATTTGGCCACTTAGGAAAGAGATCCAGTGATCAAGCAGAAAAATATTGATATTTCGCGTAAATTAAAACAAGAATAGATTTCATTTTTAAATTAACAGATCAAATTTGAACATTAACAATTTAGGTTAAAGTAAGTAAACAATGTTTGATTTTGTTCTTTTAGGATGTTATGAAGTTTCTAAATAAATTTTCTTTTCATACATGTTTGTTTGCTTTTACACAATTTTAAAACGAAGGCTAAACATTTTCTGGAGCAGCACCCCTACAAATTTAGTTCCGAGCTAAATAACTGGTTCAATTTATTCATTTCTAAATTTACAGTTATTTTAGGTCAATTTTAAACTTATTAGATGTGAAATGTATGATGCAAATTTCGCATAGAAAGCTTTTGTTATCAGCTAAATTTCTCAAATAACACAGGTTTACACTACAGATAAATTAGTCATATTACAGAAATAAACGGTACCAGGAACTGGCACATAATTTCTCACAAACATATTTAAATTATTAAACAGATTCACTGTGACTTGTAGGGTGGGGTAGGAGAGGTTATTATTAAAGTAGGAGATTAACTAATAAATATTATGATTATTATCTAGATAGAAAACTATTCGATCGATTTCGATCAAATTTGGGGGGCTTAGGGGGGTTAATAATTTCAAATATAAAAGTAGGTCATGCAATACACCACTGAAAAAAGACAACTGTTCTGCTTATTAAAAGACAAACACAATGGTGCAAACTAGAGCTTATATCTTACTTCGTTTCAAAGTAATGGACAATTAAAGTTCTGGAAAATAACGTACAACCTACTTATTCATTATATCAACAAACTAATAACCGGCTTTGATATTATGTCAACAATACAATTTTCCAGAACTTTGATTGTCAATTACTTTGAAACGAATCAAGATACTAATAAAAGCTTTAGTTTGCGCCATTCTGTTTCTCTTTTAATAAGCTTTTCAATGGTGTATTACATGACCTACGTTTATATTTGAAATTGTTTACCCTCTTACCCTACCAAGCCCCTCCCCCCAAAAATTGTCCTGTTATGCAACACAAGATATATAAAAAGTTTTGTTAACTTATTTTCAGCAACAAAAATAATGAGGGCGTTAACGGGACTTTATAAACACTCTGTATAAAAATGAATGTTTGTTTCTTTGTCTTCTATAGACTCAAAAACCATTCAACTGATTTCACTAAAACTTCACATTTTATCCACATTAATAACAGGAGTGTTTAGATATTACAATTACTACAGTCTAATTGGTTGAAACGGGGTTGCTATCCCTATACAATACATCTAACTTTAACTAATTTCGTACAAGCTAATTGTGTAATATTATTTTAAAACCCATTTACAATTCGATTACTTAAGTCAAAGTAATGAATGGAATAACTAACCTTAAAATTAAATAATCATTTATACACTAACTTATTCTATAGGCTCACAAACTACTCAACTAATTTCAGAAAAATTTCACAATTTACACATATTAGCATTAGGATTGTTTAGAGAATATGGTCAATACAATCAAAGAGATAAAATGGGGTAGCTACTCCATCAATAAAAATAAATTTTACTAACATCCTACAAGTTATAAAGCCAAATTTGTGTAATATTAAACATATAAATTCTTAAGTAATGTATAAAACCATGTACAATTAATTGGATTTTTTAAGTCAAAATAATGAAATTGCATAGCTACCCTTAAAATGGTTATCCACTCATATAAAATAAATTGCATTTACATTAAACAACCATTTGTTTAATACGGGTCCGACCGCCTGACCTGATCTTAAGAATGTTATTTTAATCACAAGTCACTTCAAAATAAATTTTTCAATACACTTAATAAATTGTGTTTGTTAACTTAATCTAAGTATATATTTATATACTAAATCAAGCAATAGCGAAGCATTGCCGGGTGCTCTAGTCTCTTATAAATTAACAGCAGCTGTGCCGAGCAGACGAAATGCAGCTGAAGTGAACGTTGAATCCACAGCCTTCCAAATTGGATTATATTGTCTCTCAAACCTTCATAGAAGAAGAGGAAATATAGGCCAAGTACTTTGACGTTCCAATGTTGCCAGATGTAGCCTACCTTGATTGCAAGTCCATTTATAACACTAAGGTTAATTAAACGAAACTAAAGTGCTAGGTAAGTTTAAAAAAATAATGTTGCAAACTACTGGACCGTGTTTCACCCTAGAACTGCCATGGTTAAAGCTCAAATTGAAAAGCCCGTTTATAGCACTTTGCAAGCATATTTTTAAAAATTCGCCAAAAATAGTAAATGAACCCCAATCCAAAAGTGTTCCATAGCTTTTTTGTAGAAGAAACTTAAAAGAATTCAAATATGCCACTAAAAATTAGTTTATTTTGAAATTGTAAAAGTTGTTAGCTTAGAAAGCGAAAAATGTTCAGAAACGGAAGGAAAAAAAAGAACTTTATGCCTACATAAAAAATAGTAAAACATTTTTGTAATTTTTTTCAAAATACACAAAAGTTTTATAATTTAGTTCTAAATAGAAATATGTAAAAATATATTTCAATTTCACAAATTTTAGTTCAAAATAACATTTTGAATGTTTTTACTACATAACCTGCAAATCTTGACTAATTTCAAGTGACTAGCCTAGGCCAAGATATTTTTTACCAAACAATGTTTTTTTTTATACCAAAAATTCGAGAATGAAATGTAGAATCGAATAGCATTCTACCCAGTTTCAAATAACTTTACATTTTGTAATGAAAATTCAAAAACCTCAAATCGGCAATTTAACCTAAAACTTATTTCTATAGCCTATGTTATTTATAAACTTACCGTTTTATTACAACACCGTTATAAGCCTAATTTCACTCAAACACAATCTACACTTATTTATTTATAACTAAAACACAATATAACACTATTTTATAAACTGTAATAACCATAAAATAACACAAAACAAATGTCAACAAATGAAGTCAACAAGACGGGTGGCGTTCGATGAATTGTGTTCACTTGTAAAGCTTTGTTATACCAACCTATGAGATCTAAATGTATTGAATTTTACATAGATAAAAACTGTGGAGATTTCTGTTTATAACCATATAGTGTACATTTTAGGGATATATCGAATAAGACTGTAAGAATCGATTCTAAACAGGCTTGCGTATTGGCCAAATATATATGACCAATTACAAGCTTTTACCATATATACTGTAGAATAGCTGTTTTCAGAGTAACATGTGATTTGAAGACACAGTTTGAAACAGAATCGTCTGCTAAATTCAATGCTGTAATGATCTTCTTCATAAATGACTTCTGTGAGGAATTGCAGACCGTTGAAAATGAGACAAAGTCTTGACAGTATACGGCGTTCATTGACGCGTGAATCATAGGTGATTTAGGTACTACAATTTTGAAACAGTGATTACGTATGTAAATATGTGTTCTACAAAAAAGTTGTAAATACAAAAATTATAGTTTAATTCATTACCTTTCCAACGGTACCGGTTTTATTACGATTAAATCATTTTAAGTGGATGTAATGATCGATTATGCCAATTCTCGCTAAGGCTCGAGCGGGTTGCGTTGCCCCTGAGATTTTGACTGCAGTCTGGCACTTTGAGGGTTCATGTAGCAAAACAGTGGAAAGGTTCACACACACGTAAATTTAACATTTTTCCCTCGACATTTTTTAGGTTTAAGAGGAATGATTTTTTTTGAAGAAAGAAAGTATTTTTTTGAAAAAGTTGTACTTGTATAAACGTTTTTGGATCATCAAAAATAGATAATTGCAGAATGAAGGTGTTTGTGTATGAAAGGCGTATTGTGTCTTTTTTGACTCGAGAAATGTTTTTTACGATTTTTTGGCGATATTACAAAGGCAAAAATGGCAAATTTGTGTGCGAATTACAAACAAGATTTTTCATAAATTTAAAATAAAAAAACTCGGAATAAACATTTTAATTACATTTTACTCAACATTTCAGTATTACTAATTCGACCACGCAGCTGAACCGCTGAAGCGAGTTGAGCGAATTTCCAAAATTAAGTTTAGGCCTACATGTTTTAGGGTTTCAACCAAATATTTTGATCTACACAAGGAAATTGATCTACTCGTGAAGGCGCTGAATAGCTGCCCGTGTGTATGAAATGTATTAGTAGAATTTGTTTGCATTTAAGCCTCCAGCTACTCACGTACTCCTCCGTTCCACTCGCTTTGCGAGTTCAGTTTACCTTTCGGCCTCGGGTTATGGACTGCTTCGCTTTGCTCGCAGAGTACAAAATCGGACGTTGGATAATGCCTACACGGTAATTTGAACTGGGTACTTTTACGGTTTTTAAGTTTTTATCGATTTTGGGAGAACTAAGCGAGCTATAAGATTGTGTAAAAAAATGTTTAGAATAATATCCTACATTATTTTTTTGAGATACAACTCTAAAACAGTTTTATTATTGTACGAACAATCTCAAAAAAATCAGACAAAATACGTACTTCTGGTTGTAGGATTTTTTGGCTAACGAACTCGTCCGAGCGAGGTAGAAAACCAATGTGTGTACCAAATTTGGACCAAATCGGGCTTAAATCGGGGCGGCCACTAGAGTGCAAACACAAATATACATAAACAATTTAATGATACCCTAAAACGTGTTCTGGGGACCATGATCGTTGCTCATTTACTACTTCCAACCATAAGACTCACTGCAATAGCTTATTTTTATTATGGAAATTCGATAAAGAACATTAATAGGCACCCGTTTTTAATACATTGGATTTCATGGTATTGAAATGGTAGCCTAATAATAAATGTGCTATTGTGACAATCTCGTATTCCTATATAAGACATAATATGTCAGTGATTCTTCAGATCTTTTGATCTCGAGACTCAGCGGAACTTGTAAAGTTTCTAAAACCGTGTTCGCTGTTTCGAGTTCGTTTATGAACTTAATCCTGTTGTTATTAATGCAATGTTTACATGACGTATATTATAAACTGTAACGTTTTACTACTGTGCTGTAATCACGAGTGTGGACCTGGAAAGAACGCAACCCGCACGGCACGGTGCATTGGTTTTGTCCTGTCACTTATTTTAAATGCATTTCTAAAAACATCGGTCTGCATGTCTTCTCTTGAAAACACGAAAGTTCTCTTTATTAAAATTTGGTAAGTGTGTTTAACAATAGTATTGAAGGATGTTACCGAGGTGATCCACTAGGATTTGAAAGTCGGCATTTCTGAGAAATCGGAGGGTTGATCGTTGGGCAGAACACATTAGTGACATGGTTAGTGCAACCGTGGCCAACGGCACCAGTCTTAGTGCCTGTAAATCTCAGGTCCACGCTCGTGAGTACTATCATATATCATGAATAATAAATAGATCATGCATGCATGCATACAGGGGCTGTGTGCCGAAAAAAAGGTTGTCGGGAAAATAGTGCATGATCGCACCGCGAGGTAGCTCTAGAGAGAAATCATTGGTAGCATTGGTGTTTCACACAGCTTCCGTAGTTTCCCCAATAGATAGCGCCACTATCGTCGAATTTCCAGTGGAACTTAATAATGCATTGGATCGGAGTTCTATTAGGTTTTCCAAATACAATGGTACTACACAGTAGTTACAAGGAGTTCCGCCCCTGCTCGCTCCGCTCCCCAACCCCGGCGGCGACCCATGGCGAAGCAAATGTAAACAGATTATTGTACAGGCCTACTCTGATAATTTCACGGAAATGACGATTGATTAGGACAGAATCACTTGGATCTAAGTAGGGTTGAGGGGCTGGCGGTGACGTATAAATAATGTAAGACAGGGATATAAATAGACAATACCATCCCCAATAGTTCGAATTTCAGCATGCGTTGTAGTTTCACCATCAATATTTAAAAAAAATCGATCATTAACAAATTTTGATATTACCAACTAAAGGAAACAATATAATAGGTAACACCATATGTTTCACTTATAATACAGTAAGCATTTTGTTTGCTTTTACTTAAATTAAAAAAAAAAAAAGAAAAAAAGCTGTTAGTTGCGGAGAATAATTAACTGTAAACTGTAGGCCTAACCTAAAATTATGTTAACTTTTTTTATCCAAATCAGCTGTTTTAATAAATGTGTAACAACAGTTGTTTGGATTGAATTATAATACAGTTGGAATTTTTCGTTGATTTTTATTAAATTTGTGTTTGTTTTTAGTTTGTTCAACAACCTAAAAAAAACTGTTGGTTGTGAATACTAACTAATAAACTAATTCTAAATTTGATCAGATGTATAAATCTAACATCGGATGTTGGACTTATAATGCAGTAAGCATTTTGTTTGCTTTTACCCAATTAAAAAAAAAAAAAAAAAAACTGTTGTGACAAATAATTAACTGAGACTAAATTTGCCAAATTGGTTGTAAATAAACTTGTTCTGGTTCATTGTAGGCCTGACCTAAAATTATGTTTTTGATCCAAATCAGATGTTTTATTTGTAATATGTAGCAACAGTTAGTTGTTCGAATTTAATTATAATACAGTAGGCATTATTCGTTGATTTCTATTTGTATTTTCTTTTAGTTTGTTAATCTAACCTAAAAAAGCCTTTTGTTGTGAATAATAATAAACTGATTCTAAATTTTATAAGTCAGTTGCTATGGTAAGGAATGTAAACAAACTTGTGTTGCTAAGCTTTTGATGCGAACAGCTGTTTTATCAGAATGCAAAAGCATTTCCTTGTGTGCGTCTATGAACCAATAAAATTATACATTTAAATTTTCGTATTTGTACGTTGGTTCGGTAAAGATGGAGAACGGCGTGACCAGAGGTTTAAAAAAAATTATTTTCATATTATGAAAGAACACGTTAAACTGATTATAAAAACAACAAAAATATCCACGGGAAATAAAAATTATAGAAAATACGAGAGAAATAAAAGTCAAAAATATAGAGGTTAACTTCAGTATGTTTTTATATTTTAACACTAAATAAAAGAAACAAATCACTTAATTCATCAACAAATAGGCCTATCAACAATAACTTCACTAAACACAATGAATGAAAGAAATCATGAAGATACATGTCAATCTTTATATAACTTTCCAAAACCTTTAGTTTAAAAACAATAACAATAATTATTATCGTTATTAAATTACATTGAATACCAGTATAAAAGAAGAAAGTTATTATTTCTGATTGCCAACGTTGCCACATTGAACATATGTAATAGGAAAAGATGATGTAACAGTAATCACAACATTTTATTAGTAGCGAATATAACAGTGCTTATAGTGGCATTGACATAACGTCATATTATTTAAGTTTGTAACATTTCGTAGTTTACTAAAAATAATGGTTTTAATTTCTAAACATAACTTATACAATATACATATAAAAAAAAACCTGAAGGTTCTAACCTATACTGTTTAGTCACAGGTAAAGTTACGCCACATAGAAGTTGCGCCTTGTTATGTTATATTTGTTTTAGAATGTTTATAATTGATTTCCCGCGATCAGTGAAGTGTATAATTTCATTATATATAATATATTATAGGAAAAAGTGATATATAGTGTAATTCTATTAAAACCTGTAGTCACGACGTCCTCCACTAGAACCGTTGGTTCTTTGTCAGTCAGTCAGTCATTCAGTCAATCAGTCAGGTCAAAGCGTGTTATAGATATTACTTATTGTGTACGTTTCTCGTTCGTTTCTTTTACTTTCTCATTATACTATATACTATAGAAAAAGTATAGAAATCGCAAAAAAAATCGATGTTGAGATTTTTGTGAAAATATCCGTTTCGGGACCCCCTGAGTCTAAAAAGTGGTTTTTGCAAAATGTCTGTATGTCTATAAGCTAGAGAGAAAACTGTTCTATCGATTTCGAACAAATTTGCACCAAACATGTAAATTTCGCCTGTTTAGATGCACGAAAAAAGAGTTTAAAAAAATTTTGAAAAACAACCCCCTTTTTGGCCAAAAAACCCCAAAAAATCTATTATTATTTTTTCATAAAAAAACGGCTCTCACACGATTTTTATAAAATTTGGCTTATTTGTAGCCCTTGATGTACCCTACCATATGCAAAAAACATCTTTCTAAAAATAATCGTTTAGCTAATAATAATAACAATAATAACTGATTTTTGGGATGTTGTTTTTCAACATTTTTCATTACCTTTTTCCGTGCACCTATTCAGGCCTAATTGACGTGTTTGGTGTAAATTTGTCCGAAATCGATCGAATGGTTTTATCTCTAGTAAGAATAATAATAATATTTATTAGTTACTCTCCTACTTTAACGAAGCCGCTCTTCTACTTTAATACAATTATGAAGTCACAGTGAATCTGTTTAGTAATTTAAATATGTTTGTGAGAAAGTATGTGCCAGTTCCTGGTACCGTCTATTTCTTTTGTTATAATTTTTATTTCTTTTCACATATTTATTTCTTTTTACATCGATATCCCGGTATTGTAATTTTATTGGTCTTTACAATTTAAAACGCGCCCCTACCAAGACACTGTATATTTACAGTTGAGATACATATTATTACATTAGTAACCGTTAGTTAATAATGATGATGGCTCTGTTTGACTACTAAACGCGTTTGACTATTGACAGTTTTTCGAGAGAAACTGTATTCATTGTGTTATTTATACAGTGTTTGTTCCACATAAGTTCGGTTTAAGTTTGAATTTATTGAACTATTATAGTGATTGGAAACACATTTCACATAGTTTAAGTAAAGTAGATTGAATGTGATCGAGAGCCGTAAAGGCGCACATTTTGTTCCACCGCACAAATATCAGACAACATTACGACTAAAGTTAGCGGTGGTTCGACAAGTTCTGTAATGGCCAATTATAACAATGTTCGCTGAGTCTGAGCCCGACAAAGTTCTTGTATGAAAACTTATTGTTTATAATAATATATACTTTATTATGTTCGGTTCAAAACAGCCTGAGGCCGGGTAGTTTGTTGGATATATCATAAGCTACGAATGTATGGCTTCGTACAATATAGGAGGAAATAATTAATAATAAGTTGGCACTTTGACCTTTCTGCCTCGGATTAGGGGCTGCTTCGCTTCGCTCACAGCTTGATAAGGTTAATACAAAATCGGCCATTGGATAATGTGCCTACACGGTAATTTCAACTGGGTACTTTTACGGTATTTTAAGTTTTGATCGATTTTGGGGGAACCAAGCGAGCTATAAGGTCGTGTCAAAAAACAAAATGTGCAAAATAATCTCCTATATTTATTTCTGTAGATACATCCCCAAACACAGTATATGCTAGTACGACAAATCTAAAAAGATCGTTACTTAGAGTAAAAAAGTGCTTCCGGCTGTTGCATTTTTTGGCTGAGAGAAAAAACAACGTGTGCACCAAATTTGGACAAAATCGGACGTGAAAATTTAAACCTTGGGTCTCACAATAAGTGGCTCATCTTACATATAGTAATTCAATAATAATGGAAGAATGAATTTCATTACAACTAAAATAGAAGCGTTATTTTAGGTCGCAAACATACCCACTTTGGATCCTACT
>JAGFPH010002492.1:129158-150915 GCA_018207615.1 Philaenus spumarius | reverse complement strand
TGTCCCCATAGAAGCGTTATTTTAGGTCGCAAACATACCCACATGGGGTCGTACTGACCCCACAGAAGTGATTTTTGTTTGTGTTTGCAGTTTGTTTATCTAACCTAAAAACGCTGTTGTTTCTGAATAATAATAAACTGATTCTAAATTTTATAAGTCGGTTGCTATCATATCATATCATATCATCTTTATTTATTGAGTCGAAGTTAGGACCATTGGGTCCTCTCTTCCACTTAACCTCGAAACAAAAAAATTGTAGGTATGGTAGTGAATTTAAAAAAAAATGTGTTGCTAATCTTTTGATCAAAACAGCTGTTTTATCATAAATTATTACAAAATTATATAATTCTTTTAACCTTTATTATAACTGCTGTTATAAAAAATAAAAAATAATTTGATTTGAACATTTAACATCATTATTTAACATTATTTACCATCTTAGCCTTGGGGTTATTATTAATCTTACACCTTTATTATAAAGAAAAGATAACATGATGATGTATATAAAAGGTCCCAACGGGGTTGGCGTGCGGAGCACGCAGGGGTTTCCCCTAGTTTTATATAACTTGGAGGTTTTAAAATTGTAATAACATCAAACATTTTCCAATATGGTGGTCAACGTTCCCAATGGAAACCTTATTTTGCAACACTTTGTCGGATTGTATAGAAAGTTTTAAGATTTTTTATTCTACGGACAACGACTGGGGTTTTTTCCCCACCCTTTACTTCGATACATTTTCTACTTCGCACTCATCTGAACCACAACGAATTATAAGAACAATGTCAGTAGTGGCGGAAACCATCACTAACTTTTTTTCATTAAACAATTTTTTAAATAACATCAGTCATTTTCAATATGTCAACTAACTTTCCTAATGGAAACAACTAATTTCTATCACGTTTTCGGATTTTATACACAGTTTTAAGACTTTTTATTCTAAGGCAGAACGACTGGCTTTGTTTCCCCTACAATTCATTTCGATAAATGTTCTACTGCGGACTCATCAGGAAGCTATTACCAACCTTTGTTACTTTTTGAAACCAAAACAGCCTACTAGGTACATAGTTCCGATGTAAGAGTTTCCGAGTAAATCGTTCTTGGACTTTTTTTATATCCGTAAGGTTTTGTTCTTCTAAAATAGTGCACACCTGTGATACTAAAATAACACTTCATTCAGGGTGTTTGTTTTGAAACTTCTACAATTACAACTGAAAATACGCATATTCGAATAGATGACGCTGTTGTCAATGCCTGCTATTCTCATATACCTGATGCGATTAAAATTATTTCGAATAACTGCGAGACTACACAAATTGATTCACTTATTTGATCAGCCATATCTTCTCAAGATCTTTTACGTAGAGGTACACACATTGGAATAAGATTTGATTATTTTTCTTCTGTCAAAGATCATATTTTAATTAAATCTATGGAAAGCGTATTTTATAATCCCAGTCCCCCCTCGTGGGATCAAACCTCCCGTTGTGATCTCCTTAAAATAAACTTTGTATTCATAATATTTGTTCTCGTTCTTTCATTACATTTACTCCGCTGTATTTAAGAAAAGTATTTATTTTAGTGACGTCATTTGTGTGTTTTTATTTGACGATTAAAAAAAGAAAGTATCTACAAAAGAGAGAAATAAAAATGCGAGTTACATCCCTTACTTACAAAATTTGAGATTAATAAGTATAGTCCAGTAGATATGTACATTGTACCTGGAAAAATTCCGAAGTTAATGGAACTTTTACAGGTTGTTCGGGGGTGCTGTGGGATGACTCTGTCAAGTTTTCCAACTCGAGAACCCTGTGCTAATTTTGGGGGGCCGAAAAACTTCAAAATTTTCGGACTTTGGTCGGATTTTCGCTTATAACTTCTAAACTAAGCGGTTTTCGACCAAAACATTTTTCAAAGTTGTAGAGCAGTAAATTTGCTACAATTTTGTATCCTTAAACTTCTTCCTAAACCTAATATTAACTGAGATACAGCCGATCAAAGTTAGAGAGATTTTCTCAAAATTATCTCGGTTAATATTAGGTTTAGGAAGAAGTTTAAGGATACAAAATTGTAGTAAATTTACTGTTCTACAACTTTGAAAATAAATGTTTTGGTCGAAAACCGCTTAGTTTAGAAGTTATAAGCGAAAACCCGACAAAAGTCCGAAAATGTTGAAGTTTTTCGGCCCCCCCAAAATTAGCACAGGGTCCTTGAGTTGGAAAACTTGACAGAGTCATCACACAGCACCCCCGAACAACCTGTAAAAGTTCCATTAACTTTGGATTTTTTCCAGCAGACCCCACTTTTTTTGCTCTGTCTACTGGACTAGTAGGAGTGTGTAGTCTGCTGCATATTGGAAAAGTGTCAAAGATGGCGTGCACAAGCTGTTTTAAATGTAGCAAATTTTAGGGTTATTTTTTGTATAATAAAGTATTTATATCTTTAACCATTTCGGAATTAGTGGTATTTATAAATTGTCGGTTCTGGATCATTGCACAATCTACGCACAACGTTTGGGCAAAAATGTTTTGAGTAAATGACTAAAATACGGCCCGTAACGAAAGGAAAAACCAACAATTGTTCACCTTAGAGCCCCAAATTTGATTGCGCCATTATTGAACAATGATTGTGCAACGATTGTACAATTATTGTACAATGATTATGCAACATTCCAGAACCAGCAAATATATTTTTAGTAGCAAATACATTACAGACCTACCATAAATAAAAATATCAAAAATGCTAGATACAAAAACAGCTTTTTTATTCTATTATAAATAGACTTGTTTTTTTTAGCATCTACCGAAGGAAAGTTAATTGAATAACACACGGATAAAGCTCTTCAAAGTTCAGTACTTTAGACAAAACACTCCAATAGTTTTTCCATCAGTCATCTACTCAGGCAAGAGAGAATCTTATTTTCCAACGGACCCAATCTTCGGAAGCCGATCTAGTAGCTGAGGGTTTAGTGTACCTGACTCTAGGGCTCAATAGATGATTGCCTACTATTTACATGCTGTACCATTTTTTACATTTAAGGTTTCATCTATTTAGGGGGGGGGGGAGGGGGTTTAGTTCCAATTGTCCTATTAAACAAAAAATGTATTCATTTTTTAAAAACAGTCGAGTTAGTGGGTTTTACAATTTTTAAAACGGTTTATTAAGTCTACTATTAAAACTAATCAGAACATATTAGGGCCGCAACGTATGCAATTCAATTTGCTGAGAAAACCCTTGTAATATCTTCAGGGGGAATATTGCACTAACAAACGTTGTGAATTATTCCAGCTGTTTGATAATGAACTGCTGTTCCACTTCTTGCCGCCGCTGACACAGCAATGTATCAATTAATTATACAAAACTATTTCTCGGCAAAAACTGTATCTGTATTCCTGCAACGTCGGAGCTCTGGGTTGAATAAAAATTAGTTGTACATGAGAACACGTCCCGCGTAAAGGTTTTTTTAAAATATAGTTTGGAATGAAAAACGCGTTAAATTTGCATATCATAGTGAATAGTTTTAATTCGACATTGTTTGAAATAACCAGAGATGCTATTAAACTGCACTACCGATTTTACTGACACTTTTAACAAAATAATAAAAACAATGACATCAAATTTATAAACAAATAACAAAAATAAATCTGAAAACAATGACATCAAATTAAGGGTCAGCTCTAGTAAAACAGAAAGCAACCTGCGACTCCAGCGTAGCGGCGGTAGGTTACGCGGACATTGCTCATCCTAAATCCATTTAAAACCCGCAATTGTTCAAATAGCGTTTTTTACAAAATACCAAACTCTTGGGGACAAAATTCTTTATCCGAATGGCTTGGTAGTTTTTCGTTATAATTAATAGTTACTACGTATAAATATTTAAAATCACCTTATAGCGGCGGTAGGTTACATGGACATTGCTCAGCCTAAATCCATTTAAAACCCGCAATTGTTCAAATAGCGTTAAAAAAAATATCAAACTTTCGGGGACGAAATTCTTCATGCGAATGACGTGGTAGTTTTTCGCTATAATTAATAGTGACGACATAAACAAAATATTAAAAATCAATGTTTTAAATTGTTAATAAATATTAAACAACATGTTTTTCTTAGTTTTGAAAAACCATTTGCATGCATATTGACCATTGCTTTAAAATGACATATCGTTCATAACTATCCGATAAAAAATAAAGGAAAAATTTGGATTTTAATTTAAAATTGGTGTTATGGAGTGTCAGCCAACATGGCCGATAGCTAGAGCCGACCCTTACGGCAAGAAATTGGATAGAAAGTCTGAGCACGACTGGATTTCTCGGCTTCTAACAAAGATAGAAAAATGTTGGACCTCTCAATTTAGATAAATATTTATTTTATGTAATTTAAACAAATTTTAATTGTAATATCATCAGCCATTTTTCAATATGTAATATGGCGGTAAACTTCCCTAATAGAAACCTTATTTTGCACCACATTGTCGGATTGTAAACAAAGTTTTACGATTTTGTAGTCTACTGCACAACGACTGGGTTTGTTTTCCCCACTCTTAACTTCGATACATTTTCTACTGCGCATTCATCGGGACCACAAATAGATAGACGACATAGAATATTAAAAGCTATGTCAGTAGTGGCAGGAAGCTATCAACAATCTTAATTACTTTTAAAGCCAAATGTTTTAAAAATTGTGTGATAACATGAGTCATTTTCAACATGTCAACTAACTTTTCTAATCTAAACCTCTAATTTGTATCACGTTTTCCGATTTGATACACAGTTTTAAGACTTTTTTATTCTACGGCAAAAAGACCGGCTTTGTTTCCTCCACAATTCATTTAGATAATGTTCTACTACGCACTCATCTAGGCTGCACAGAATATTAAAAGATACATCAGTAGTGACAGGAAGCTATTACCGACCATTGTTACTTTTAAAACAAATTTGTTTAAATAGTGATATCATCAGTCATATTCAATTTGGCGGCCAACTATAAAATTTCTAACGGAAACCCCTTACATGTATTACATTTTCTGATTTTAAATATAATTTTAAGACGTGTTTGTTTTTTCCGTTTTTCATAAGTCCAACCAATATTAAGTAAATTGTTCTTCTTATTTAAACTTTTAGACTTTTGAGGTCCTTGCTTGTTCTGGGAGCATGGAAACTATTTTCTTAAATTCTGCATTTATAATCATATTCAGGATGCTGTATGAAAAAAAACACCCTTAAAGTGGCACAACAGTATGCCAGCTGATTTTGAAAAACATGTGAAATAAATATTGGTTTGTGTTTCTATTTTAAAGGAATAAAAGCTGAGTATTTGATTTTAAGATTCGTCCTAGTCCAGAGTGAAACATTTTTTTAAATAATCTGCAAGCTAAGCGAGCACATTGGTTGCAGTGCCATTACCGTGTGTTCCATAATTTTAAGTTTATTGGAATCAGAGTATCTAGCTGTTTTGATATTTGTTTTTTTTTTTTTAGAATAGTTTAAATAATTAACTTTACCTTTACATACACAAAAAAGAAGAGATTTGTATATAGTTGTATAGCTATTGAAGTCCCCTGAGCTGTATATTTGTGTTATGAGTCTTTTCAGTGATACTATTTATCTAGTATACAAATATTTTCCTAGCAATTAAAAGACATAATTTATCTCATACTAGCCGAGTAAAAGCTGCTTCGTTTACATAAATTAATGAAAATATATTGGGTAAATGTAGAAAGTTCGTCAATCTATGTTTCACATTTAGGCTTGCGCACATGATCAGTTATGCCCCAGTAACCGCAAAACCACGATTTCAGGCAAACATGTTTAGATACAAAACCTGTCATTTGTGTGTACATTGTTGAGAGGTTGCGACAAAAGTCAACGAACAATTATTTTATTCTAGTTTTTATTTAAAAAATATTGTTCTGTTTTAACATCGTCTCTTCATTTGCATATAGACAAAGGTATTTGATGTGTTAATTTTGTATATATATGTTAAAAACCCAATGACAGGAGTTGTAATTTTGTTGAGGCTTAGGTCTGAAATACTTTATGACGGACTCCTTGCTGAGGGTACAGGCTGTTAGATTTCCTTGAAGGAAGTGTCGTTTAGCTCCTCTTAGCGAGATTCTGGACGATGTCAGGATTTTGTAGTGCAGAAGGTTTCTTAGAATACCGAATATAATTTAACTAATGTAGAACTTCTTTAATTAATTCCCTCTGCTGGCTCGAACTTACAGCTAAGTTATCGTTGAAGGTAAATGCAAGAGAGTGAATCCTCTTCCAAGAGTGGTTTTGGAGTCTGCTGCAAACCAAGGTTTCTAAAAGACTAATTCATTCTCAAACATCCAGCTAGCTCTCCCCTCTTTGACTATCTAAACTCTGACTTCAGCATACTCTTTGTGTGATAGCCATATATTATCGTTGTCAATGCGAATCTAGAATGAATATTACTAATTTATCTATTATTATTATATTTATATAAGCTGCCACACTATGTATTAACTAAAACCACTGCTTCGAGTTACAAACAATATTAATTTCACTTCATTAGACTATTCTTTTACTTCTTAAAAAAACCTCTAATAGGCTTGATGTACGGTAGTTTTTATAGAGGACGTGGTTAGCATAACACGATTTCCTAGTGAAAGTTCTAACTTTCGATACCAGGTTCGCAAGCTATAGTTGCTCTTCAGTTGTATCTCATAGTGCTGAGTGCACTCCGGAATTCCATCCGGCGACTTGAACTCGAGACCTTTGTCTACTAGAAAACCACGGGTTTTAAAAAACCTTCAATAAATATAGAACACAATTTCAAAACAATATCTTTTTTATGGGTTAATGTCACTCTAATGTAATTTAACCTTCTAGTCTACCTTATGTCCAGGGCTTCCCTAACCATTTTTATCAATTATCTTAATGCGTATGCAAACCATATCCAACTCCTCACGAGTAAACAACCTGAAATATACCTCAAAATTACCCAATTAGAGCCCTTGGACGTCCTTGTAGCCTATTTTCTTGGAACTTTTCTAATTTCCACTACCGGGTTCAATTTAAATTAACGTTTAACATTAATATACCGGAAGGTATACTCGTAACTTCGCTCGGAGATATGAATGAAAGAAATATCGGGTGATATTGAGAGTTCACTGGAAAAAAATAAAGTGAGTTTCGTCCAAATCAATCAATATTCCCAATTTAGGCTTACAAACACGATCAGCTATGGGGATAGTATGTTACAAACCAAAACGAGGCGCATTTCTTGTATGAGCAAATTTTACCTAAAATATTTTCTACGAACAATATTTTACACCTTAAACTCAAATAATCGAGATGCACCAGTTTTTTCTCTTCTTTATATATTTATATGTCAAGAGTAATATGTATTTAGTTTTATAGGCATTGTACCAACTTCATACCTCGTTTTCGGTTGCTAGAATATTCTGGAACATTCTATTAATTTTGAAACATTATGTCTGGAATTATGTCTAAACCATTCTGGAAACATTCTTGAAGTTTCTAGAACATTCTAAAGTTTCTAGAACATTCATGAACATTGTGGAATATTCTAAACAATTCTGGGAACATTCTGGAAGTTTCTATAACATTCAGGAACATTCTGGAATACTCTAAACCAATATGGGAACATTCTGGAATATTCTAAACCAATATGGGAACATTCTGGAATATTCTAAACCATTTTGGAAACATTCTGGAATATTCGAAATCATTCTGGGAACGTTCTGGAAGTTTCTATAACATTCAGGAACATTCTGGAATATTCTAAACTATTCTGGGAACATTCTGGAATATTCTAAACCATTCTGGGAATATTCTGGAATATTCTAAACCAATATGGGAACATTCTGAAATATTATATGCCATTCTGGGAACATTCTGGAAGTTTCTAGAACATTCAGGAAAATTCTGGAATATTCTAAACCATTCTAGAAATATTCTGGAAGTTTTTATAACATTCAGGAACATTCTGATCAGTCCCGGTTACTTCTGCTTCACCGACTTCACTTCAGGGTTGCAGAGTTACTGCACGGACACACGATTCTTACATTAAATATGTACGAGTATATTGATTTGCAGACATATGTAAAAAGTGTTAAAACTAAGTAAGGTAAGCAACAAAAAAAATATAAAAAAAAGGAAGCAAATTGACATAATGTCTTCATAAACAGATATATTGTAGTGGGACTTTATTAGTGAAGCAATTTAGTAAAATAATCACAGTATAAAATATTCAACATCCCGCTTGTTTGAAATAAGACAATCCACGTGGCACGGCGTTTACAAGTACTTCGCCATTACTCTCTCGACGTTATAATTAGCCTAGAGCTGCCATCTAGTGCTAACACTAAGAACTATTCGTGCTGACTGCAGCGTCAGTTGCTGACCTAATTCCTGCTTTTATTTGCAAGATAGAAAACATCTTCTCTAATTAAACAATGATACTTCACTGGAATAATCTCAGAACGTTTTCCAAGAAGGTAAATCATTGTTATTTGTCATTTCGCGAAGACAATAGGAAATAGTCGACTCTAAATGCACTCACTACAGATATTGTACAAATAAATGAAAGATTACTAAATATTCAACACTAGTACGAAGGGGAGTCCCTTTATGGAAATGAGTAAAAATTATATACAATAAATTGTTCTAGCATTAGTACATCATAATATGTGTATTTTTTGTATATTATACAAAAACACACTACATTTGTAGGCAAGAATTATTGTATTAGACAATTTAATGTACCTCGCTAGTAAAACATTGTAGTTTATAAATCTATGTGTATTTGTTTTGCAGAAATAGGAAAAACGTTTCAAATACTGTATTCAAATAAATCACAATATACAAATTATCTATATAAATAAAAATGTAAGTGTTAGTTTTTTCAAAATCTCAAAACTCCGAAAGTTAGTTCTTCACCGATTGTTTTGAAATTTTGACACAACGTTACTTTCGAATACACGCTTGTTTTTATATTCTTTTAAAAAAACTGCGCCATCTGTTGGACATAAAAAATAAAGTAAATTGTGTGCTTAAGACCACACGGGAGAAGTGTAACCGTTTTAACACAACTTAAGAATTGAGGAAGCAAAATGTTCATTTCAGAAGTATTACCAATTAAACTGTACATTGTGTTTACGTTAATGGGTTAAAGCTTATGACGTAGGACAATCTGTTACACTTATTTACCCAATTCAAACTCACTAAACTAGCAATGAGTTCGTGGCCTTACCGGCTAAGGCGCTAGTCTGTGGTGATGGACTCTGCTGGTTTGAATCTCGGCAAGACCAAAACTTTTTTCATACAGACGGATACACATCTGCACTATATATAGGTAGAGCGTTTCACAATAGAGCGTTTCAGAATATGCATGGTGAAACACGTGACGGTAAAATCCGATTCACCGTCAGCAACAAGTAAACTATATACATGTGTAAACATTTTTTTGTTAGAAGTTTACACTTCAATAATACAAATTGTACTAATTATTTTACGGGAATTGGGAGCACCATAGCAAATAATATAACTAATAGTTATATATGTTTAATGCTGGTAGAGTAATCAGCTGTTTGCTCTAATGTTACATTAAAAGCTGATTTCAAAAATTTCAACAATTATTTGTATTTCTAACTTTTTAGGTTAGGTTTTTGTTTAAGTGAAGACCTGAGCCTTGCTGGTTCTTTTAACCTTTATTATAACTGCTGTTATAAATTATACGACATAATTTATTAATTATTTAATTATTAAACGGGTTTGGCGTGCGCAGCACGCAGTGTTCTCCCTTAGTTAATTATAATATCATTAAAACGTTCCTCGTGTAACTGCTTTGTTACAAAAGTTCAAAGGTAATTAAAAAGTGATTGGTATTGAAAACAGTTAAAAATAGTTGTACTTCAGTAATAACTTGACGACCTGGGAGGAGTACGAAATAACAGTTTCAAAATAAACTTTTAAATAACTGGTTACTCGTCGGTACCGATAACTCCTATATCCGTTAATGTGTACCTTCTAGCTGGTAACAGCGTTATAAATTACATTTCACACTTTTGCCGCATTCTGCATATATTTATGTGCTTTAAAGATACAAAAACGTTGTGGTTAGGTGATACGGGGAATTTTAATTATTTCTAGGAGTAAAAACTTGGTTGGAAATATTTAAATGCAAAATAAACACAGCAGGGAAGAGATAAAGCTTCCAAGGATTCTGAAACGAGATTTAAGCCGTATAGCTTATGGAATTACTTAAGTTGAAATAACAATATAATATTCAGTGTAAAGTATCAACTGTTTTGTTTATTATGTCTTACTTTTAAAAACAATTTTGGTTTTTCCACACCAATCAAATATACCAGGGAAAAACCGTTTTAAAATACTGTAATAGACGTTAAATTTTTAGCAGTTTACGAGTGGTCGGAAAATATAGTTAATGGTGTAGTTAAGGAAAAATCGACCCGACTGTGTAAAAGTCTCGGAAGGTGTTGGGGTTGGTAGTAAATACGTGTTTAGGGTGTATATTTGTATTTGGCAATTTTTCTTGATAATTTTGAGATTATGGTCAATAATGTCCAATTAGAAAGGTTTAGATTTTTTTATTATCTACAGCTTTTATACTTAATGTTTTTCGATAGGATGCATATTTTAGCCTCAAATCACCAAAAATAAATATACACATACAAACTACCACCCCCAACCCCTTCCGGGACTTTTACTCCGTCGGGTCCATTTTTCCTTAATTACTTACACCATTAACTACATTTTCCGGCCATTTGTATACTGCTAAGAATTGTTATTGCCTTAAACATGATTGGCCCTGGTCTAAAAGGTTTTCTAGAAACTCTTTTACTTAGTTATCGCCGAAATATACAGAGTGTTATAAAGTCCCGCCAACTTTATGGAGCCAAAACCTTTGTGTACTGTCAACTTGACCAGTTGAAAGGTCACCTGAAGTTTCTTTAACGTTGGTTTGTTCGTACTTCTCACCGAAATTTTCAAAAGGGAACCCGGATCTTGAAAGATGTCAATTAAAAAGAGTACACAAATAAAATTATAAGCAGTGACCGGAGTATTTTATGAATGACCGTGGTCAAAAAGCGGCATGAAATGTATTTGATTTTATAATAAACTAGGGCTCCGCACGCCAACCCCCTTGGAACCTACTAGCACATAATCATGTTATGTTTTCTTGATAATGAAGGTGTAGGATTGATAATAATCCCAAAGCTAAGATTATAAAAGGTTATATAAAGTTGTAAAGGTTAAAAGAACCAGCAAGGCTCAAGTCTAAACTTTAGTAAAAAAACCTAACCTAAAAATTATAAATAAAAACAGTTGCTTTAAAGTGTGAAATCGGGCGTTAATGGAAATATTAGAGCAAACAGATGTTTTATGGTTCAATTGGTTGCTCAATTGGTTGCTATGGTAATAAATGTAAATACATGTGTTGGTTCATCAGCCTAGGCCTAACTTAATTTTCCGACTAAATTTACAAAATATTGAAACAAAAAATGTTTTTGTCAAAATGAATTATAGCCTATGTTACTCAGAGATAGTGAAACTTTTATTAGTAAAACTATTTTTTCAATCGGTTCAGTAGTCAGAGAGATTACCCCCTATTTACAAACAAACAAATGTTACCCCTTTATAATATTAGTATAGATAAAAAAATCGAAAATTTCTTTTAATAATAATTTCATTTATTTTTAAAGAATATTACATTAGTTTTAGTTTTTAAGAAAATATTGCAATGTACTGTACATCCAATAGCGAAAGCTGGGATGAAATAAATCAAGTGAAATATACAGGGTGTCCTACGAAAAACGGAGGTATATAATACTTACAATACTTGCTCCGCTGATGAAACTATTGAATAGAGTTCGTATAAATATCGGTCTTTAATCGCTTCTTTTACCAACTATCCTCCATTTTGTTTTTTCTACTAAATAATTTATTCTCCGTTTGAAGTTTTCTATTATTAATGATGGATGTTCAATTTTATCCTCATACATTATTTTTCAAACGTGTTTTTTATCGCTAAGCGATATCTACCTTAATTCTTCATCAAAATGAATTATAGAAGCATCATTTTAAAGCTTATGTTCCCCGCTATTGACGAAAAATAGACAAACATCTTAAAATTAATGTTTTCGTTGCAAAAATGGATTACAATATTCGTTTATGATACTTTATATGGTTCCTAATGAAAGGTGCCATCTATTAACAATCTGTTTAACTAGCATGACAGCTGTTAGATTGTTTACATTCTATATCCCAGTGTAATCTATCACGCAAATCAATCAAATTAAATCAACGTAAAGCGTTATACATTTTTATAAACTGTTATTTATACAAAACGTAAATAGTAAAACGTAATTAACTGTATTTAATCAAGGTATTAAATTAGGTAAGTGCAGGCCTACTCCTAACATGCGAAATAATAGTTATTCGTTATTCGGAATGTATTTACTATACAGTACTAAATGTGATTACGAATAAACTAAGCCGAATTAATTTTTTTTTATGTATACAGGATGTAAAAAAACCTTTCAGGACTTTGGGATATGATTACTCATACAAAAAGGAACAAAAAAGTTCATATGAAGGTAAGTCTTAAAACGTTTAGTTCTCCAGATATCCAATATGTTCTTTTTTTTACAAGATAATCCACAAATACGAAGTTTGATCTTTTTTGTAGCCCTTTCAATTCCCTATTGGATGGTGCAACTGTCCAAACAATCGGATGAAGGATAATAGCTAACTTAAAGATAATGACAGTAAATGTACGTACAATATTGTAGTATGTAATGTCTTGGTGTAGGAGGCCGGGTAGAACAAACCAATTATTACACATAACTTAACTATTATCCTTCATCCCTGTCTTGGCATTTTTTGTTAAAATGTACGGTTTTTGAGTAATTTAGGTTTGAAATTTTCAATCAGCTGCCATTTTAAAACCCATGATTGGATTTAATCGCTTATTTCTTTTGAGTTATATCACTGTTAGGTTAAACTTCATGCCAAGTTTGAACTCAATTAATCAAACCATACTCTAGATGTGGATTATTTTGTACACTAAACAAAATGGCGGATATCTCGAAAACTAAACGTTTTAGAACATACCTTCATATGAATTTTTTTCTCCATTTTTTTTATGAGGAATCATATCCCTAAGTCTTGAAAGGTTTTTTTTTACATCCTGATTTTGTTATTAGACTAAGGTTACAATACGTTATTAGCGAATTTCCATAGGAAAACGACTCTTAAGGTGAGACCTAAGGTTGAAGAGTAGTCAATGAGCACCATTCATGGTCCCCAAACCATGTTTGTGATGCCATTAAAAATGTTATATATACATAAGCTATGTTTGTATATATGTGTTCGCACTCTAACGGCCGCATTTTAAGCCTAATTTGGTCCAAATTTGGTACACACGTTGGTTTTCTAAATCGCTCAGACGAGTTTGTTAGCCAAAAAATGCAGCAACGGGAAGAACTTTTTTTACTCTAAGCAACTATTTTTTTAGATTTTCATACTAGAATAAAACTTTTTTTGTGGTTTTATAAAAAATAAATATAGGAAATTATTCTGTACATTTCATTTTTTTACACAACCTTATAGCCCGTCGGTCCCCCCCCCCCAAAATCGATTAAAACGTGAAAGTACCCCGTTCAAATCATCTAGCAAAGCGAAGCAGTTCACATCCGATGTCGCCAGGGGAAGATGTAAACTCCCAGTCGAGGCTGGAGGCTGAGGTTCAAATTCTACAAATATATTTCGTACACGGAGGCCTTCAAGCGTGGACCAATAAAATTTAGCAAAATTGTTGGTTGAAACACTACAACAAATAAACTTAATTTTGGAAATTCGCTCAATATACGTCAGCTGCGTGATCGAATTATTTAAATATAATTATTATTACAGATTTAGCAAATATGTATGAAAGTTATATAGTATTTTCAAAATGTAGTAATGCGAAGTATTTCTAGATCACCGGATCAGTCAGTGATGGTAATCCCATCTTGACTTGGAACTTTTAACATTGGAAGTGAACGTGAAATTCTATTGTTTTAATTGACCCCGATGCTTGAAAAATAAACATTTCTACTACATAGTTTTTACAAGACGCTTCTTGAACGGAAACAACATCGAGATGCAATGTTTCTATAAGCCTTTGGAGTGGGAGAAAAAACTCCTGAAGATATAAATTCACTT
The DNA here is from genome assembly GCA_018207615.1 of Philaenus spumarius. Taxonomy (NCBI): domain Eukaryota; kingdom Metazoa; phylum Arthropoda; class Insecta; order Hemiptera; family Aphrophoridae; genus Philaenus; species Philaenus spumarius. Next base: position 136,701 of record JAGFPH010002492.1, on the reverse strand, counting down.
ATTTTTACAGAGATTTCAAACTAAACGTAATTCTATTGAAACTGTTAACATAAACTCTCAGATTGTTCAAGAAAGAAAAGAGATTATGAAGGCACAGTCTGAAGAGTCTCAAGAACAAAGGCGACACGTAGCACGACTCACAACTTGTCCTAACTAGGTCAGTTTTATTGCTAGATAGACTTTTAATGAGCCGTGGTTAAAATCCATTCAGATTACAGTGTATCATGCCTCAAGGAAGCGGAGTATGCGTGTAACCAGGGCGTAGCTCATCTCGCATAATTGTGGGTGTGTATAAAGAGTGTCTAGAAAATATTGTCCCCAATTTAACCAGGCTTATTCTATAGATGAAAATAAGAAAAAAAGTTTAAAAAACATAGGTCCGGAAATTATTGGTTTTTTAATTATCCTTATATATTATTTCTCAAAGGTGTTTTTTATCGCTTAACGATATCTCCCTTAATTCTTCATCAAAATTATTATTCAAGAATCATTTTAAAGCTTATGTTCCCCGTTATTGACGAAACATAGATACACAGCTTAAAATTCATGTTTTCGTTACAAAAATTGATTAAAACATTTTTTATATTATACTTCATATGGTTCCTAATGAAGGGAACCTATCTATTAACAATCTGTTTAACTAACATGACAGCTATTAGTTTGATCGTTTACATTCCATATGCAAGTCAGTGTTACAAACTGTTATTTATAAACCGATGTTAATAAATAAACGTAATTAACTGAATTAAATCAGTTAAGTATTTCTAATTTGCGAAATATTCTCACGGGTCTGCTAGTTTGTATTTTTTTTACTAAACACTTAATATATTTTGAAATATTGACCTCAAATTTGGTGTACATATTTGTTACGCAACCTTCTATCACTAAACAAAAACCGTTTTTTGTATACTTCAAAAATGGAGGCTATTTCAATTTTGTAATGTCAATTATCTCTTAAAGCTCTAACTTTAGAAAACAATTTCAAGAAACAAAAAAGTTAGAATTATATGTTTGTGGTACCAAGTCACTAATATAGTTAATAACAATATTTCCTTATTAAGGTCCGACACGTGACTTCTTGTCGTAACATTTAAGACGACATGTTTCGGAGCCAAAACTCCATCTTCAGGTTCTAATCACTACGAAGAGATAGTAGCACATTAAAATAAATAAGACATAAAAAATGTAAATTTTTGACAACCGAGTTATTGGCTACAAACATAATTTCTTTCTGCACTAGTATTATTGTTTCTGTACTGTTATAGACAACTACCAAGAAATTATGTTTTGAGTTTTTAGCCGACAACTCGGTTATCTTTTGAGTTACGGGAAATATGAAAAACCCGTTTCCTTTGTTTAAAAAAAATTACTTTTTTTTTCTAAAATTATTTTTTAAAGTTAGCGGTTTTAAAGATATTCGACTCGACATTAGAAATGTTAAGTGGCCGCCAAGTTTTAAAGTATACAAAACAAGGATCAGGTTTTTCTGTACAAGAGTAAAAGCAATGAATACTTAAAAGTTAAGAAGCGCAGGTCCTGTGTACTAAATTCTAATAGATTTTTCTAACTTGAAGTTGTAGTACAGAAATGAACCGCGAGGTAGCGTTGGAAAACCATTTAACTCGCGGTGAAGTGCGAGAGAGCGCGAGATACAATGTTTTCTTCCCTTCTCTCTCTGGTACCTGGCGACCAGACAAAGCGAGAGCGACAATTTACACTCGATTCCACGTACACCGTGCAGTACAGAGCGCCCACAAGCCATGTTATCCTTACGACAGTCTCAGCGATACTGCCATGTTATCTCAGCGACAGTAGCCAACTAAAAAACATCAACTCCCATGCAACGCTCGGTCAGTTGACGCAACCCGCATGACAATAAACGTGATGTTCTCTGTAATGGTAGTAGCATGTATATTCTCCCGTAAGATCTGTACAGGACGGTGAACGTGGAATCGAGTGTAGTACGTCGCACTCTCTCGCTCTTGACCGCGCACAAAATGGTTTGCTAGCGCTACGTCGCGGTTCATTGCTGTACTACAACTTCAAGTTGGAAAAATCTATTAGAATTCAGTTCATAAGACCTGCGCTTCTTTATATTTAGGTATTCATTGGTAAACGGTTACGTAACAAATATGTACACCAAATTTGAGGTCCTTATCTTATTCCAAAGTTATTGTTTAGTAAAACAAACACAATGGCGGATAATTAGAAAGCTAAGCATTTCCGGACCTATGTTTATTGGAACGTTTTTCTTAACTTTGCCTATAATAGCCTGGTACAATTTGGGACAATATTTTCTAGACATCCTGTACATTTAAAAGAATTTGCTAACACTGTGTACAGTAGCCACGCCTGTTCTACTGGACCAACTTTAATAGCGTTTGGCTAAAACCGTTGATGTTAATGAAAGGATAATCCATCAAGAATCGAGGCTCGGTAGGCGCTAATCAGTAAGGGCAAGGATGGGCTCGTGCCCACCCCCCCTCCCCATATGTCTGGAGTTTGTGGAGTAAAAATATGAAAGTTAAATAATTTACCCATATCAGCGTATCGATTATAAATTAACCTGCGGGAGAGGATTTTTCTAGTGTTTGTATGTCTTCATAAGATCCCACAAAAACCTCCACTTTAGCAAATAGTCACAGTGTAGTACAATAAGATTTTCAAAAATGTTTAGTTTATTAAAAGTTGAGCTGTTGTACTCTACAGTTTCTGTTCCAATTACAATAATTATACTACAATTAAAGAGGTTTTCAAATAATTTTGTTTTAAAGTTTTTGTCCTACACGTTTCTGTTATTTTATGTATTTTATTCTTTTTGTCAATAATTTTCTTTTAGAAAACATTATAAAATATTTGTACTGGGTTAAAATGCTTTTTGAGTATGTCTAATAGAGTTAAAAAATTTGTAAATCAAAGTTGAGTCGTTGATTAAAAAAAAAAACCTCCAGGGAGGACAGGCCAGCCCTTTTATGACAAATTAAGATAGACGTACATGTCGGCAGGAGTGAAATAATATTTCTGAGTTGACTGAAGCCCTCCAAGTGGCGGAGCTGTACACTATTAGCATTGAGTTTAAATTTGCTTCATTCTCCCGCTAGCAAATACTCGTGCAAATCAATTTCATTAAGGCGGGAAGGAGAGGAACCCTGAGGCTGACGCCGATTCCTACGTGTGCGACAAGAGCGACTTCAGCGATACGTTCATATCGCAAGCATTAGAACGATTATTGTAAACGTGGACTGGCGATGCGGGTGACAACGGTGGTTATATCCTTGAGCTGATCTTATCCCAGATTGCAGATAACGGTGGTGCCGTCTGTATCGTTGACGCGTACTACGTGCGCGAGACGGGCTATACGAGCGACACGACACGAGCTACCGCAGCGACAAAAGTCAAACTGACATTTCAAAATTCGGTCGCACCACCAGCTCAAGTCGCGTCGCTACGGTCGTCAAAGTAGAACGCTCCAATGTATTTACATTTGTTTGTTAATTCAAAAATCACTCGTCCGCTCAGGCCGCTCTATCGAGCCGCTGTTGTCGCCCACGTAAGGATAGGCGTAAGGCCGCACCGGAGGTGACTAGTGTCAAGGCGAGTCACTTGGTGAGTCACCCAAGAAAACAAACAGTCTAGAACATTCGAGAACGGCCACACTACCTCGTGGTTGCATTGTGACCGACCCGGCTAGTCACCTGCGAAACGAACTCGTCTGTTCTTTCATCTAGTGACAGGGTGACAACTGCATTGTACAGAGGTTAGTTCTTAACCCTGGCGTGCTAGAAAACTGTGGGAAGAAGTTTTAACATCATGATCCCAACATCTTGCTTCACCTGTATGTTGCAATAAATCGAGCCTCAACCGAGTATTTTTGGAGAGTATTATTTTTCTGGCGAACGTTGACAAAGACATATCCCAAAGTGCAGGAACAACTGTAGTTACCAGGCGTCCCACTAGGGCTATGTGGGTACTTGTACCCAAGGTCCGAGTAACTAGGTAAACTCACAAGTCTCCATGCACCTAGCTAGTCTCTTCTGGTGTGACCTTAGTCCGACTCATGCAAACTTAATGAAATACGCATGCGTGACAATGCAACCATAGTCTGTCTATATCTCTCCTTCAAATCTGTGCTTGTGTCACAGTTTCCTAATTATTTTTCTCTACAACTCGATATTTACAATTGCACTGAGCCCGCAATCGTTGCATCGTAGATGTTTGCTTTGTTTACACAATCTATCATTTGCAATTTATAAATTGATATCGAAGTAAATTTACTTACCGTGAATCAGTGATGGCTGGTGAATTATTAGCTTGGGGTTCAAACCTACCGGGAGGAAAATTTCACTTTTATTCCGTGTTTTACTACAATTTGGCTGATTCGTGACATCAGTGAAAAACTTACAATGGGATAGAATCGGGTTATAGATTTGATGACAGATTGGAGAATTGAAATTAATTTTAATTTAAAATTGAAAACAGCGTTGTCTTCCACATTAGTATACCTGATGTATTATCAGGAGATAAACAAACACAGAAAGAAATAAGCGCGATGTTTATGTACCTCAACTGTGAAATGTAGCTTCCTACATCTTCGCATGGAGTCGGGAGTCCCGCGTCCAGCCTAGGATGATCATTGTGTGAGTTGAACCGGACTTTTTAAGCCTCTTTCACACCAGTGGGCCTTTTCGCCGTGCGCCTTAGACGACGCGTCGTTGTTTCCTTTGATTAGTATTGACAAAATGTTTCTCTTCACAGAAATCGTTCACGACTTTGCGCCGTGCCCGGTATCCGTGAACGACTACGTTATTCAAACCACGAAACGTAGCCGGCGCGGCGCCGCGCCTACGGCTCGTTGATTACTACTGCCTGCATTGAGCATGTTCGGACAGTTCAACTAGACACCGGTTTGACTTGCGCATGCGTAAATTTACTTAACCCAAACCACAGCACTCATTGTTTCATTGTGTGCTAACGTTGTTTAACAAGTGCGTCAAAGTATGGGTGAACCACTTTCTGAAGATCTCGGTGTAGATGTTTTTACAACACTAATCGAAGAAGTCCAGTTATGTGGGTTAAAACTCTAGAAATTTACAAATCAAAAACGGAAACTACTGCTGCATGGCGGGAAATCTGCGCTCGGTTGAACTCGAAATTTGGAGAACTGTCTGATGCCCCCCGTATATGGTCTGTAAAACCCCATATATGGTAAGTTATTTTATTTATAAAAAATATTGGCAGTAAACTTGCAAATTTGTTTGTTTAAGTTTGTTGTTGTTCAAAAATCATTTTCTGAAACTTTTATGTTATTTTTATTTCCAAATAAAGATAACATAAAAGTTTAAGGAAATGATATTTGATAGTATTACAATAATAGCATATATTTGGTATATAGAGTGTTCATAAAGTCCCTTAAACCCCCTTTATTATTTTTTTTATTGAAAATAAGTCAACTAAACTATGTATATATTTTGTGTTGCGCAACAGGACCAATTTTGTTTACGTATCTGAACCTTTATGATTTGGGATACTTGTGGGGGTAGGGAGAGGGTAAACAATTTCAAATATAAAGGTAGGTCATGTAATACACAAATGAAAAGCTTATTAAAAGAGAAACAGATTAGCTCAAATTAGAGCTTAGTATCTTGCTTCGTCTCAAAGTACTGTAATGGTCAATCAAAGTTCTGGAAAATGATATTGTTATCATAGCATCAAAGCAGGTTATTAATTTGTTAATATTAGGAATAAGTAGGTTGTATGATATTTTCCAGAACTTTAATTGTCCATTACTTTGAAACGAAGTAAGATATTAAGCTCTAGTTTACGCCATTGTGTTTGTCTTTTAATAAGCTTTTCAATGGTGTATTATATGACCTACCTTTATATTTGAAATTGTTAAGCCCCCCAAAATATTAGAGGGTCAGATACGTAAATTATATAGGGATATTATAATAACTATCCCTTACATATTGAATTATTCTTAGAATTCTATGTAGAGTGCATACACTAATACCTCACTCAAAATCATTAGTCACTAAATAAATACTGCTTACATTATAATGATCACTATTTTTCGCATACTTATTATAATTATAATATTATTACATAATAATATTATAATCATAATAATATTATAACTATGCAATTTAAAAATATGATATAATATTTTTGACAATGTATTGACTCATGTAATTTGTTGACCTTTATTCTTCTCTAATATTAACACTGATAAAAATATAAATCGGTCATAGAAGTTATCACTTCCAACGTGATGGTCTTAAGCACACCCAATGTTTTTTTTTTAAACATATTTGTTTAGCGAAAACATTAATTTTAATCACACTGATTTAAATAAAAACCCGAACCACAAAAAAAGGAGCAAAAACTATAACTAACAACTAAATTGTAAGTTAAGTTTAATACCTTACCCTTATGCACATTTCGATGACATGGTCATCATCCTCAGAGGGTTTTAACCATGACGGTTAAGAGGATGATGACCATGTCATCGAAATGTACATAAGGGTAGGGTATTAAACTTAACTTACAATTTAGTTGTTTCTTTATAGTTTTTGCTCCTTGTTTTGTGGTTCGGGTTTTTATTTAAATCAGTGTGATTTTGTCGCCACAGTGCTCTTTTATTTGTTTAATTAATTTTAATGTTCTGTTTTTCGTCAAAAGCTGGGAACATAAGCTTTAAAATGATATTTGAATCATTAATTTTGATGGAGAATTAAGGGAGATATCGGTTAGCGACAAAAAACATTAGAGAAATAATGAATACGGATAAAGATTAACTAATTTTTAAGGGCATCCCATCTAGAATAATGTCTTTCAAGAATAAAATTGACAAAATACAAACTGAATTGCGAATTGGCTACAGTGCATCAAAAAGTTGAACCTTATTCATAAACATTTAATAAATTTCAACGCGTTACAACGTGTTTAAGTTTAAAAATAAAAATATAACACGTACTTTAATAGTACAAAGCATTTTAATTAAAAACCTAGCAACTCTACAAGAGCGTACCTTTTTTGTCCTCCACAAAGCGTTGACGAGGTCGCCTACATTTCCATTACCTCAGTTAATTAGTTTGGTTCTTTAGTAAAACCGTACTGATGTTATAAGACCGGCAAAATATACCGCGTTTAGGCGTAACCACATCGTGGGATTTGCTTTATTTCTATAACTTTGTGTGGCCATAAAGGCGAATAATGAACGTTCTAAGAATCATGAATAAATTTTTAATTACAGCCAATTCTATTTTAATTTTGTCAACCTGGTCCCTCAACATCAATGCGCTTATCCCAGCGGATCTCCAACATTTGAGGAAAGGCTGAAAATTCCTTTCAGAACATCTTCGATAGTAGATGTCACCTCTTCGTCTGAATAAATCTTCCACGCAGTTCTTTGTTCATATTACTATAACATTAGTTTTTTGTTCGTATTACTATATATTGTACATATAATTTTAACTTAGTATTCGACTGTATGTTTCAGTAGTCTGAGAACTTCTGAATCAACTCCTATAAAACTAAATATACG
>JAGFPH010002492.1:103450-117620 GCA_018207615.1 Philaenus spumarius | reverse complement strand
TTACTTAAAACAACCTAAAATAAAACTAACCTAATTTTAAACTTGTTGAAATTCATAATATTCAATACTGACACAAACAAACATTTTCAGCTAAAGGGAAATAGACTAATTTCGATTATTCGTAGAAGATTACAACAAAGAATTACAAACAAGTAAATCCATTGACGTGGCTGACATCCCTACCTCATCTACACAGAGTCAGATCTTTAAATATACCACCTCTATAACTCAAAAAACGAAAAGGAATACAAAGACTGTTCCAGGGGTAGTTATTCACCTTTAGGTAACTCTAGGTACAACACATATACTTCACATTTACTTTATTCTTAATTCCCAGTCTTAAGTTTAAATACATTTGAAATCTATTAGTATACATAAGGAGTGTCAGAAACAAAATCTTTACAGAACACCAACACAAATGTTCTACACGAGATAAAAGAAAATCCGAATATTTTGATTTAAAAAAGTTCACGCCTTTCTTCAATTCTTTTACCAGCCTTAACGGCAACATACACACTTAGGCCTCATTTTAATCTTTCATTTCGTTTTGCGTTTTATTATTAGATTGTTTTTTATAAAAAATATTTACTGTTTTCATACGTTTAATGTTATTATAATAAAGGTGTAGAATTAATTATAACATCAGAGCTAAGTTGGTAAACACAGTTAAATGTAAATTCATTTTAAATACATTCAAGAAACGTAAATGTTGGTTCATCTGTCTAAGCTTGACGTAATTATTGTGTGTATGTTTAAAGACAACATACATAATTTCAGGTTAGGTCTAGACTTGAAATTACTTTCTAGGAATAACCTAAAATTTCAGCGCTTGAAGATAATATCTGAACTACGCCGGACGGGACCGATCGTCTCTTAATTTAAAGTATTGATGAATCAAACCACATGTTTCTTGAATGTATTTACATTCATTGCCATAGCAACCAATTTGATAACGCTTTTTCGTTACTCGTATTTTAAATTTTGCGTTTCCATAGCAACCAATTAATAACTTTTTTCGTTACTCATTACATTTTTTATTTTTTAACTCATATCGCAACCCGTGTTAAGGAACTTCGTACCAATAAGGCTCAATTAAGTGTTTCATTATTTAACTTTGCTCATATATTCTTTATCACGTACTTCCACATAATTAATTGCATTATATACAATACATTCGCCCTACCTAGTAAAAACAAAACATTTTTAATCTCTTAAATAAATTTGGTTAAAGTCTTTTACAAAACAATATAAAAACTTGCCATTAAAACTAGATCATCTCTGACGTCATAGTATAATATCCTTGCCCAAGTATTGCTTTGATATTAAAAATCCAATATGATGCACTAAAGCGAACTTGACGAGATCAACAGACTAGCTAAACGAGTGTACTGATTCAATTTGACTTGACTTTTCCCTCGGCTGAATTTAAAAGAAATTCAACCCTTGAGCTGTTATTAAACTTCCCTTACAGTCCGTCTGTCAGATGTTGGACAGAATAATCTTTATAATAATTACACATAGATATGTTTACGATATAATACAATGTGATTATAATGTATACTGATGAGCTATAGTGCCTGCCGATTGTGACTGTTACCATTGGTTACAGATTAGAGTTAATATAGTGGACTGTATCTTTTTTAAGTAAATACCTTTAATAATTATTTGCAGTTGGATAATGTACTGCAAGCTCTTGAATTTAATGCTAAGATTTCTTCCTTTGATCTTCAAAAGTCTTCTATTTTATTCGGTAAATAATACACAAATTGTAATAAAAGAAAGTATAAACAGATATTAAAAGAGTAATCATAGGTTTTATTAGAGAGTTCTTTATTTTATAATTAGAGGGGAAAACACAGTTAACTGAAAAAAAGAGGAGAAGAAGAAAAGTAACAAAACAATACAAATTATAAAAAACATATGGTTTTTAATAACGTTTAGATAATTGATTTCTAGATAATTGTTTGTTTTGCTGAATCCTAAACGGTGACTTTCTATTGGTGGGGCATTAAGTAGGCCTGGACATGAAAATTTCGGTACCATATTGTGTCATTGAAGCTTTCTATTTAATGTGATGGTGTTGAAAAATAAGGTGTTAATAAATTACCAGTTTATCTATTGCAATTTTAGGTCAGAGAGTCCGTGCACACTCCAACGAATCGTCGACCACAAAAATATTTCGTGAAGGCGGAGAAAGAGCCAGGGTATTTTCTGATTGACTCTTCATCCCCCTTTACCTAGCTCTCTCTAGACCTTCATCGATTAGTGTTTAATTACCCAACAGTTTAATTAATAATTTAAATTAAAATAGTAAGTCATTTAAAAAATTTGTTTTTCAATAATGATATGAATTACGTTGTTTATAAAACAGAATTACAACTCTAAAAAAAAGCCTGACGTATTTACTTACCTAGTCACAATATGTTTTAACCCTAATTATTATATGAAATATAGAATACAATAATGAAATTTAGAATATGAAATAGGCTATTTAGAGGCATTTCTTAGTAAAAGAATATAACAAAATGTTAAGTGGATCTTGGAATTATCATTATATAAGTAGGCCTATAGCATTAAATTATGTTTACAGTGTTGGTCTTTTCACTAACCTGTGAGAAGCTAAATTTGATTGCCGTTTCCTGTCATACCCATGTCAAAATGTCCCCACATAGAGTGAGCGCAGCGTCGCTACAGCGCCGAGCGGGCACCTGACATAATCTGGCAGTTTTGACAGCCGAATTGGAATTCACAAAAGCAACGAACCATGGTAATGGTGTGTGCTCAACTGAGCATAGTAGATGATCAGCACTGGAATGACGCAAATTTTGCATGCATTCTATTGCAGACATGATACGCCTCGAATTCTTAAGTAACATAATGAATTTTATGTACTTTTTATTTAATTTTATCTCGTACTTTTGAGACGCTCGCAGTTAATCTTGAATGACTATGTAGAACCACTTATATATTACTAAAATGATTCGGTTTAATATTACAAATCAAGTCCAGTAATATAATAATTCGACCACGCAGCTGGACCGCTGACGTGAGTTGAGCAAATTTCCAAAATTAAGTTTATATGCCTATGTTTTAGGGTTTCAACCAACAATTTGGGAAACAGGTCTACTCACGAAGGCGTTGATCAACTGTCTGTGTGTACGCAATATATTAGTAGAATTTGTTTGCGCCTAGTGGCCTTGCGAGTTTGCACCATTTGGCTTCGAACCGGGTACTTTTATGGTATTTTACGTTTTGGTCGATTTTGGGGGAACCAAGCGAGCTATAAGGTCGGTAAAAAAACAAAATATGCAGAATAACATCCTACATTTATATTTAAAAAAAAACTCTAAAAAAATTCATTCTTGTAGTAAAAATCTCAAAAATTGTTACTTCCGGTCAAAAAACGTACTTCCGGTTGTTGGATTTTTTTGGCTAACGAACTCGTCCGAGCGACATAGACAACCAACACGTGTACCAAATTTGGACCAAATCGGACTTAAAATGCGACCGCTAGAGTGCGAACACATATATACATATATATATGAATTTTAATGACACCCCGAAATGTGTTCTGGGGACCATGATCGGTACTCATTTGCTACTCCCAACCTTGGGTCTCACCATAAGGGCCACTGCAATAGCTCATTTTTCCTATGGAAATTCGCTAAAAAGCGGCTTTCTGGACATTACCTGAAATAACTTAACCTAACCTAACCTAATACTACTCGAATTCTGAAGTAACATTGCATTTTTAGTTTAGTAAAAATATATGACAAATATTTACTCCTTCACCGATTAAACTCATTGAGCTCGGCATTGAAAATATTAACCCTCGTCACTTGTGCATCACTGAGAAGAACTCTTTGATAATTTATGGCATCGGCGCTGAGGAGACTAATTTGTCCTCGGCTCTGTGGAGACTCGGCGCTGTGGAGACGTCACGGAGTCAGCACTTTTTAAATTACAGCCGGATTCTTTGTCCCCCCCCCCGCCTCCGCAAACCAGGTAACCAATGTTCATCACCGTCTGAGGACTCGACTCGTCCATATACCTTTTATTGCAACGTTTAACAGAAAAGTTTGAATAAACGTAGATGTGAAAACACAGGAGATTATCCTGCGCATAATGTTTTTTTACACACCCGTCCGGTTTCCCCATAGTCAATTAAAACTTAAAACACCATAAAAGTACCCGGACACAAACTCGCGAAGCGAAGCATTCCACAATCGAAGGCCGCAAAGTTGAGGTGCAAACTTGCAAAGTTGAGGTGTAAAGTTGAGGTGCAAACTTGCAAAGTTGATGTGGAAACTTGGAAAGTTGAGACGGAAACTTGCAAAGTTGAGGTGCAAACTTGCAAAGATGAGGTGGAAACTTGCAAAGTTGAGGTGCAAACTTGCAAAGTGGAATTGGAAACTTGCAAAGTTGAGGTGGAAACTTGCAAAGTTGAGGTGGAAACTTGAAAAGTTGAGGTGGAAACTTGCAAAGTTGAGGTGCAAACTTGTAAAGTTAAGGTGAAAACTTGCAAAGTTGAGGTGAAAACTTGTAAAGTTGAGGTGGAAACTTGCAAAGCGAGTTTGTCCGCTGCAAGCGTAACGAAGCAACGCGTGAGCCGGGGCTGGAGGCTGAGGTACAAACAAATTCTACCAATATATTTCCTACAAGGAGGTATCTATTCAACGCCTTCGTGACTAGACAGACCGATTTCCCAAATAGTTGGTTGAAACCCTAAACTTAATGTTTAAATTCACTCAACTCAGCTGCGTGATCGAATTATTTTGAAACGATTCTATTTAATTCAATTTCGATGTGTTTGACTGTTGCCGTAGCTTTGGTAAACGTATATTCCCTTAACTATTGTTTCGAGTTTACATCGATAACAGTTTGGAGTGAGGGCGCAACCAACTTGATTGCCTAGAGGAGCAAGTTGTCTAAATGCCGCACTGATGTGTTTAGTGCCTCGGGATTTGCGAAAGTAACAAACAGTTTTAAATAAAAAAACATTTAAAACTTTATCTCTCCCTCCACGGGGTTATTTTTAATTAAACCGAGGATTTACTACTCGGTTTATTTATTTATAAAGAATATTCCTTTGCACGGGGACTAACTCCGGTCGGACAGGAAAGAACGAATAAAAAGGATTATAAGTTTATAAATCTGTTATGCAAAAGTGTAACACAAAAGTTAAATTATAAAAGTATACAGTTTGCGGAATACAATTCAACTTGAACCGGAAGAAATACGTCGTACAGTTATAAGTAGGTCATTGTGACCGACAGCGTCACTGATGATGATCATATGGTCATCGAAACGCGTTTAACTACTAAAAGTATTTTGTAAGAAACTTTGATTACTAGCGAATTTCCATAGGAAAGATGAGCTATTGCAATGATTATTACGGGTGAGACCTAAGGTACCATGAGTACCGATCATGGTCCCCAGAACACGTTTTATGGAGATTCCAAATTGTATATGTGAGCCGTATTTTACGTCCGATTTGGTCCAAATTTGGTACACACGTTTGTTGTCCAAGTCGCGCAGATGAAACAGTTAGCCAAAAAATAGCCAACAACCGGAAGCAAGTTTTTGACCCGAAGTAACAATGTTATGAAACTTTTTGGGGTTTTATCTACAAAAATAATTATAAGAGATTATTCTGTACATTTTGTTTTTTGCATGACTTTATAGCCCGTCTGGTTACCCCAAAACCGATCGAAATGGAAATACCATAAAAGTACCCTGTTCAAATCCTCGAAATCCATAATCCGGAGCCGTATGGTCGAGGTGCAATCAAATTCTACGAATATATTATTTAGTATTCTCAGGCATCTATTAATCACCTTCGTTAGTAGACCAATTTAACAAATAGTTGGTCAAAATCCTAAAACATATAAACTTTATTTCGGAAATTCGCTAAACTCACGTCAGCGGTTAAGCTGACGTGATGGAATTATTTTACTATCCAAGCAGAGTGTAACATATACCTAGTTTATATAACGAGCAAACTAATAAGTTTAAACATTGTGTATCAGTATCCAAGTCACTACTTAAAGTAAAAATTATTATATTTACCTTCGTATTTCCGTCGTGTGACTTCCTTTTATATTATTGCAACGCGTTTCGGAATCTATGTTCCATCGTCTGGCTTCTCTGAAGATCAGGTCGTCATATATTACATTAAAACATTTCACAAACACAAACACACATGTCATTTAACAAAAACATATATAAAGCGAGGAATCGGTGCGCACCGTTGGAAGGTTGACCAACTACTGAACTGTTGATTCAAGTAATCTTATTGTCAACGCTTATCGCAGTATCATAAAGCCTATTGGATTTGAAGTTCAGCTGGTCATTTAATAGTTCATCTTTTAATTTAAATGCCTTGTATATTTCGTATTCCTCAGCGGCGTCCATGTATGTGCCTTTATTGCATACAATTAAAGGTTTAAAATTTTTATCAAAACTCGAATACGTGTGGTCATTGTCCATTATGTGACGGGCAAAATTTGATTTTATGTTGAGTGTCCTTTTTGGCAGGTGTTCCTTGTATCGCTGTATAAAAGGTCTTCCCGTTTGTCCTATGTAATATTGTTCACAATCGTTACAATTAATCCTGTAGATGCCGGTTTTATCTTCGAGAGGTGTCATTATTCTGGGTTGCAATATTCTTTTAATACTATTCTCTGTTTTATAGGCCAATGTGACATTCAGTTTTCCAAACACATTATTCAATATTTTAGGGAGTACTCTACCATATTTGGCTGGGATATATTTATTTTTAGTAGTTTTCTTCCGAAGTGGATTTCTGTTTTTATGCTTTTTCTATAATATTGTCTACAATCATTGTGTTGTAACCGTTTGCCGAGGCTATATATTTGATGGTGTTAAGTTCATCTTGGTAATCTTCTGTACTGAGTAGAACGGATAAAAGTCTATGCACCATACTATTATAGGCAGCTAATAAGTTTAGGCGCTTGGTTACAACTAAAGCTAATTATTTCGCACCAAATGAATCTGATTTTCTTTCAAATCATAGTGCCCTCCCAGCCATATTTGTAGTAATTTTTTTAATAACAAAAATAAAAAAACACGATGCTTAATACCCAATTTCAGTCAAGAAAAATTTTTTTTGTTAAACTACTAACGCGCTTCAGAGACTTTCCTCCATCATCAGATTTTCGTCACTCTAATAAGGTCGTCAATAAATTATTAAAAACACATAACATTACACACGATATGTAATGTGCGCAATATCCAATGTCCAAGGTCGACTGCCGTCTCATAACACCTTACAACGATGTTTACAGAAATATAACTTTCAGTGCCTGAGCCCATTATGTAAGAAACAAATATATTTTTGAGGACCTATCAGACACAATTTTCTAATGTTATAATTATTCAACTTAAATAACGAATCTCATGTTTTTCAAATGATTGCATAAGTTAATTTTACATTACATTTTATTGCTTGTTCTCCCTTGTTTAAAAGTTATATTTTGTTATCTCTGTACAAAATTTGATGTGTTGTTAATCTTACTTTATATTTTGACGAGGCCTATCCATGTAAGTGTCTCTCAGCTAGAAAAAAGTAAGTGAAACTTCTTAGGTCCTAGAAACAGTTGATTTTATTCACGGCTCTCTTTGCATTTTATGTATTATACTATATCGGCTTTTAGATAAGAAATCATTTAAAATGTATGTATGTTTACAATCCTTTTTGTTTGCTCCATTCTTGACAGCTAAGAAACCAATTCTGATTACAAACATAAAACTATATTTTAAGCTATCACTATCTTGGACTCTTGATCTGAATTATTGCTATTTGATAATACAAATTTGAACTTCTATTAATTTATAAATATAGGCCTACTGACGATGAAAAATTGAGTGAAGTTTAGAAATGAACAATAATATAGCTTTTCCTAAATGACTGAACCTAAAATATGTGAGATTAAATTAATTGATTTAAGTTATTAAAATGTATATCAGGTCTTTAAGTAAACTTGAAAATCCCTAACGGTGTAGTCTCAGTTAGATATAGTTTGCTGTTTGTAGGCGTAAGTAGTTTCTTTTAAAGAACGGAGTGAACAAAATAAATTGCACACAATAAACAACGATTCAAACATATAACATCTGATTTTGTGCATTAGCTTCATTACTTCAACAAACATTTAATATTAAAACCTGTGTAGATAATGTACAAGCATAATACGCAAGCGTCTACTGGTTCCCTATGCTACGTATTAACACAGTACAAGCGGCGCATGCGGGTAGACTGTGACGTATTCGACGGAGAGAGTAGAAATTCATCTGTCCCTTTTTCTTCTCACACTGCGCATGCGTGTCAAACGATTCTCCTGCTCTTTCCTTTCAACTGCCGGTTGTAGTCGGAGAACGGGAAGCGTTTCATTTTCCGTCTGATCCAGGCCAATTTGACCAGTTCTTGTTTTTAGCGAGCAATTCAAGCATTAAAAAGTTCCCTGCGGAAAACTTTGTAACTATGTAACTCTCTACATTGTTTATATTGATAAATTCTTGAAAAATTCTCCCTACCCTAGAAAATATTACTTTTGAAATATTGGACTGGTATTTGAAAAAAAAAAATATTGTTTTTATTATTTAGTAGTGAAACAATGTAGGTTTTGTTTGAAACCAAGTGTCTATAATGATTCATTTCTTGTTATATACATACTGCTATGGTGGCTTGTTTTAGCCTATGTAACTTACAGACTTGGCGTCTTTTCTTAATACTAATCTGACAAATGAAGTTGGGGAGGGGGGAGCAGCGTATAACCATTGTATTTGGATAACCTAATAGAACTCCGATCCAATGCAATATTTCGTTCCACTGGAAATTCGACGATAGTGGCGCTATCTATTGGGGAAATGACGGAAGCTTTGTGAAACACCAATGCTACCAATGATTTCTCCCTAGCAATGATTTCTTTTGTACCTCGCGGCGCGATCATGCACTATTTTCCCTACAACCTAATTTTCGCCACACTGCTGCCGTATGGATGCAAGATTTATTTATTATTCATGATCTATGGTATAACGTACTCAAATCTACGCCGCATAGTTGGAGATTCCAAACTAGATGAGCACATTTAACCACTACGCCACTCTGCTTCTTTAATCTAAATCTATATTTCACAGCAGGTCAAAAATGAATTTCTTATGTTTTATTGATTATTGCTGTTGATTTGTCTTCTCCACTGTACCGTGTACAAACCATTCCAATGCTGTTTTTACGGCTTCTTTCCTAGATTCACAGATAAAGCGATTGCCCTAGAAAACAACAGCGCCGTCATTGTAACAAGACAATGGGACTTTTTTATTAAAACAATTCTATTTGCCGTTAATCACAGATACAATGAACTTTTGTGCAGGAATAATGGGTCAACACAATGGCCTCGTAGCAAGGATGTGCTGATGTAATGGAATTATATTTGTTACAATTAATTGCTAACTACGAATATATAACCATTAGAAAATAGTTTTTTAATGATTTAATCAAAAAAACATGAACGATAAAAACATATAAAATGATACATCATAATGCGTTCAAGCAAATTTTACCCCGAAGAGTAAATTTTACCCTTTCATTATCAAAATTGTTTTTTCATACAAAAACACAATTATAAAAATAATAAAAGTAAATAAATAAAATATTTCTTTTGAAGTAAATATAAATTAATTAAATCTGTACATATATGAAAGACTAGAGGAAACCCCTGCGTGCTCCTCTCGCCATATTATAATAACCCATATATAATATTATATAATATTATAATATTAATAAGGATTATTAATAACCCCAAAGCTAAGATGATAAATAATGTTAAATGTTCAAGTCATATTATTTCGTATATTTTATAACAGTAGTTATAATAAAGGTTAAAAGAACCAGCAAGGCTCAGGTTTAAATAAAAACCTAACCTAAAAGTTAGAGATACAAAAAATTGCTTCAAAGTTTGAAATCAGCTGTTAATGGAAATATTAGAGCAAACAGCTGTTTTTTTAAAGTTATTTTATTCAATAGGTTGCTATGGTAATGAATGTAAATACATTTGAGAAATATGTGTTGGTTCATCAGTCTAGGCCTAACCTAAAAATGTTTTCCGATTAAATTTACAAATATTGAAATTAAAAACGTTTTTATCAAAATGAGTTATAGCCAATGTTACTCATGGATAGTGTAGCTTTTTATTAGTAAAACTATTTTTTCAATCGGTTAAGTAGTTTCAGAGATTACCCCCTACAAACAAACAAACAAATTTTACCTCTTTATAATATTAGTATAGAAGTCCTGACTGACTGATTCATAATCAACGTACAGCCAAAACTACGTTAGTTGGAGCCTTAAAGTTTTCAGGGTACCTTCATACCACTATTGTAGAAGTACACTAAGAAAGAATTTTGCAAAATATAGATTTAAAGGGTTGAAAACAGTCAAAATACGGGGAGTCACTCCCAGCCCTACAACAGATAAAACAGCTGATTTAAATCAAAAGCTTAACAACACAACTCTCTGTACCAACACCCTATTCTGTACCAACACACTTTTGTTGGATGCATTTACATTCATTACCATAGCAACCAAATTAGAAAATTTAGAATAGTTTAATTATTTTTCACAACCGACATTTCTTTTAGGCTATATTGACAAAATCAAAATCAAAAAAATAATAAACGAAAAGGCTTACTGTATTATATATAATTCAAACACGTGTTGTTACATATTACAAATAAAACAGCTGATTCGGATCATAAGCTTAACACAATTTTAGGTTAGGAATATACTGAACCAACACACTTTTATAAGAAGCATTTAGATTTAATACCATAAAAACCAAAATTTTAAAATTCAGAATCATTTACTTATTCTTCATAACCAAAAGTTTTTTTCAGATTAGGTAGTAGCAAACACAAACAACGAAAAAGACTTACTATATGATAGTTCACACACCAACTTAAAATTAAAATTATGCCAACTTTTTTCTTTACTAGGCCTATTTTACCTATTTTCTCTCTTCTATATACAAATTAAAAAAATCTGTCCTAACCAATCAACATTTCTGTGGAAATATAATGTATAATAATATTTTGCATTTGCTTCGCCGCGGGGTTGGCGAGCGAAACAAGCAGGGGGCGGAGATTTCTAGTTACAATTGGAAATTGGAAATAATAAATATGTGATGAAGCGGCAGGCTGTATGCGCAGAAGCAGGGACGGCAAATGCGCATGCGCTAACAGCGTGTAGGTCAGTGAGCGAGTCAGTCGGTGACAGAGGTTCGTCTCGTTCACTAGAACACTTCCGTTTATAAAAACATTGTAGTGTTGACGCCCCTTGATTATTTATGTGATAAGAAAACAATTACTTATTTTTACTCTGTTTGTTATGTACAAACAAAACTGGATGGGCATCCGAGTTGTTCTACTAGTAGGGAATCAATGATTATAGTAAACCATGCACCGCGCTCCGGCCGTAAAAAACAGACTGGGTAGTAGAGTACTGGTAGCAGTCACATCCCCCACTCCGCCACTCATAGCATACCTCTCCTCCCTTCCACACACAATTGCTTGCCTGCGCGATCCACTTCTTCACATATATTTCCATCTTGTAAATATAAGAGTACATCGTGGCAATTTTTAGCTGACGCGAATCTAAGTGGCTAGTCAGGTGCGTCTATAGTTGTTTTCACTTCAGAAACTGAATGTTTTAATAGTACAAGTTTTGATTTTCCTTTGTAAAATGTATGTACATGTTATCAAAGGAAGGTTGAAATGTTTTATGTTTGTTTAGTTGTCGTTTTTCAGGATATCTATGGATGAGGTCTGTGGGCATTTGCAATATTTGTTCTATATGTACCTCCAGACAGTTTGACAGATCGGCACCAAATTTGGTGTAATGATTAATTAGCACAAGAAGGGTATAGCACGGAATTTGTAGCATGGACCCTGACCTCGAGATGCGCAGTAGACTCGGAGTTAATTCGAGTGGTGGGGGGGGGGGGGTCAGAGAAGCTCAGTCGATTACCGAGCTTTGAACGGAACACTTATTCGGTCTAGCTAGAAGCAATATTTTTCTCAGTAACATTCCTGAAGTAAAATTGACAACATAGGCCTAGTTTTCGTATACAACACTAACTAAATTATTGAGGTCAGCTGATTTTCATATTCACTAAATTAATTGGAGCAGTTGCTGATATCAAATCATCGCGTAATATTAATAGACAGAATAATTTTAATACACTACTACCGATACTTTTACATAATTAAACAAACGTAGGCCTACTTAATATGTACTTTTGTAATAAGTTATAAGTTTATTTATTTTACTTAATACTTGTAAATAGTATTAAAATGTAGTTTTTATTGTTACTCATGTTTATTTCTTTGTTAAAATAGTTATTATATCTATTATATCTATCGTTATAAGTTGTTTTAACGTTAATCATGAACAAGAAACAGGTCTGCGAGCGTTACCGACATCAGGCAGACAAAAATTGAGATAAGGCTTGTTTCGGATTCTTTGGTGTATGAAACGTAAATAAACGAAAAATCACACTATTCTTAACAGTCTACAAACAAAACTCTTATTCTATTTATATATAGATATAAAAAGTCCCATATGTATACAGTATTTACATGTTGCAAGTAATACAACACAAAGCTGTTCGACAACGTTGATAGTAGGCCTATAAGTATTAACTTGATTAATTTTATAAGTAGAACGTAGTGTACCTTTCCCTCCAGCGGACTGCATCCCCACTTGCCTATATTCTATATTCTTCCCTCCCGCCAGCGCATCGTAAAGTCCATGCTAAAACTAACGAGCGATAAGACTGTAAAAAAGGGGTTAGAATGTTTTAACTACCATACAATTATACATATTTAATTCCCATGGTAATATAGAGATTAAGTATTGCTTAATGGTTTCTTATATCATATATATAAAAAATAGACCCTAATAGTTAAAGATATATAAGGTTAGATTATTTGTGTTATAGGGATGAAAATGGGGATACCAACCGCGAAAACAATAGATGTTTATTCTGTTAGTTCCGTTGATGTTAGTGAGCTGAAGTTTTGTACATTTATTTCATAAAAAGTAAACCCATCGCATTTCGGTCAATACCGTCTAACTAAGGGGTTAAAACTACCCTTATACAATAAATGTAAATTCCAGTAACTTGAGACAACCTATAGAGCCAACATTTGATACATATTATTTTTAGGGATACGCAAGAAAGAAAATCCAGTTGTATTTAGATTTTTTGAGTATAAGATGTAAAATGGGTTAGCTGCAATTAAAAATAAATAATTCTTAACTTGATATGAAACGTCGAGAGAAGCCGCGTGTACCTGCTAGTATTAATAAATAAGACAAACTGTCAGATAGAAATTAATACAATTAATTTATGTAAGAACACTTAAGTATTTTATTGTAATGAAAGGAATAAATATTAATTTCTATTATTGTATTTTGGTTTTTACTGTCTAGACCAATAAACACATAATCAAATTTGATGTTCTCGTCTACAAATTTAATTAATATTGTGGAAATTGGCAGAAAATCTATTGTGAATTTTGAATAGAGTTGAGTCATCACTTGGATTTTCATTCAAGCATGTAACTTTATCTTCTTTTGTAATTTATTTTGAAAACGGAGAGAGTAATATAATTTTCTTATCCGTAAGAATAATTTGCTGCCTTTGAATTCAATGTATGTTTTTAAACTCTAACTACAAAGGTTGAAGAGCACTGTGGCGAAAAATTCACAATGATTGAATGAAACCCCCGAAACACAAATAGAAGGAACAATAACAGAACAATTTAATGAAAAGTTATGTTTGTTGTACTACCCTTATGCACTTGTCAATGACATAGTCATCATCCTCAGAGGGATGAGTAGTGTTAAGCCCTCTGAGGATGATGACTATGTCATTGAAATGTGCATAACAGTAGTATAATAAACATAACTTTCATTTAACTGTTCTGTTATTGTTTTTTGTTCCTTCTATTTGTGGTTCGGGGTTTCATTCAATCATTGCAAACTCTAACTAACAAAAATAGTTTTAGTAATACACTCAAAGATGACAGTTATCTGAACAATAATTATTAACGTTTCGTTACTTGTACGTACTTCTTTTTCTTCAAGTACACT
>JAGFPH010002492.1:77625-97046 GCA_018207615.1 Philaenus spumarius | reverse complement strand
TCAATAAACAATGCATTGCGTGCTTCGCACTCCAAACCCCGTATTGGTAGTATTTTCAATACCCAATTCATTGCGTGCTTCGCACGCCAACCCCCTTATTGGGAGAATCCCCAACGCACAGAGCATTGCGTGCTTCGCACGCCAACCCCCGTGTTGGGAGTATTTTATATACTCAGAGAATTGCGTGTTTTGTTAAAGTATTTTTGTTGAACCTTCATAGTTTTCTTATTTAATTGATCAGATCAAGCTCACAAGAGAGTAAGGCTGTAACCTACTGCATCCATGTGCATTGTACGTTGTAGTTTAATCAAGTAAATCTAAATATCAGTATGCATGCAATGCACAATGATGTAAAATATGTTGCTGGATCCTCTGTTGTGTTGTTTATTTTATAATTTAATTTGTACTTTTTAAACCTAGCATTAATTTTTACTGCTAAATTTCGAGATCTCGGGGAGTTTGGACCCCTTACCCCCCCCCCCCCCCCCGTACATTTATTTCATACATAACTATTATATATAACAATTAAACCGATAAAATTTTGGTCACTACCGTTTAATGGGTTAAAATGGGGTAAATTTATCTCTATCCACTAAATATAAATTTATACTATTATTATTATTACATAGCTGATCATGTATAATAATATGTATGTATTCCTAGATGTTAAATCTAGATCGATTTGAACGACACTCAATTACATTTCCGGGCCAGGAAACTCAGATATTATGAAATCGTTCTTTAATTGCGTGTATCAGCAAGGCTTAATATTTTAATTCCATACATTTATGGTATCTGCGAGCAAGTACGAAGGTAACTACTGTTGAGACATGTTTAAATAGCATGTTTATATAATACCTTTTCCTGTTTTAGTTTTCCGTCTATAAATTGAATTTATTGAGTAGAATAATGCAATTAGTGTGTAACATCTGTATTTTGTACGCATTTATTTAAAATACTAGTAAGCCTCCGTGAAAAATCACAAGCAGATTAATTAGATACACGTCAGAAATACATTTAAAAAAAATCTATTTAAAAACAACAGACTTTATCTAGGCCTACCTAACTATGCTGAGGGGATTTTTAACTCGGTAAATGTGTACAATTATAAGGATTATAAAACTGTAGGCCTATTTGTTTTGAATTTATATTTATTATTATATTTCTAATTAAAAATAAAAATATAAACTTTTAATTGATTTCTAACTTCATATTGATAGATCAAATGATTTTTAAGTTATTAATATTATAATGAAGAAATTAATAATCGAATACATTTTTATATGTTACTAGTGGACCGGGCAATGCTTCGCTATTGCTTGATTTACCTAACCTAAAATTATATTCAGTTTTTGATCCAAATCAGTTGTTGATCAAAACCAGCTGTTGATCAAAATCAGCTGTTTTAAGCTTTTCATACGAACAGCTGTTTTTTGTGCCCCTGATAAAATCAAAAGAAATCTTTCTTCTTCTTCCTTAAGATTAACATGGCAACTTTGAGGGCCACTGGGGCGAAGCCCTTAATATACATTGAGCTCATTTTAAGGGAAGCACAACTTCAGAGTGAGCTCTGTAAAATGACACCAAAAACATCAAAATCGGTTAAAAACTCTAGGAGGAGTTCTACTCACAAAATAACCCCTAGCAAATTAATTATGTATAGATACGAAGATGTACGAATGTTGCCGAAGTTAAACGAATAGGTTTTCTTCTTTAAATTTGTATAAACGAATATATTAACGTATTATAGCATACATTATTAGTTCTATAACTCATATTTACAAAAATCAACTTCACAAGAACTTATAATGATTTAAGTTGTAAACATAACCTCAAAATTTAGGTTATAACATAACGCCAGGTTTAGAACAGCTGATGGGTGGAATCAGCTGTTATATGATATGTTACTCACGTACGTAAATATGTACGTGCGTACGTACACTCGCTTTTATAGGAGTTGCAAATCTTGGTAAGGTATTAGTTAATAATAGAATGATAACAAAGACTTTTTGGATGATAGTTTTATTTACAAAATTAATTGTAATGTCGGTAAATGTGTACAATTATAAGGATTATAAAACTGTAGGCCTATTCATAGGCGGCTAAAGGACAAGACTGTGTGGGGGGGGGGGCCGAAGCTAAGCCCTCACATTTTCTTGACAACGTAGGCCAACAATTAAAAATTCTTACAGCCTAGAAACAGAGTAAGAAAGTCAAAGTGATACAAACTATTGGAAATCCAACGTACTTCAGAGTACTAGATGTTGTCACTAGGTTAGTTGATCGCTTTAATGAAAACTCACTAGAACATGCTAATGCTGCTGATGGTTTGTTTGATTTAGATTTTGACCTCTTTACTCAAAGTGGAAATATCTGTTAGTAAACACTGTACTATTGACTCTACAAAATCAACTTGTTTTGAGAAAAACAAGAAAGTAAAATTTTAAAATATTAAAAGAACAGTTAAACAAGAATAATTTGCAAACTTATTCAAACCTTTGAGAATTTCTGCAACCATTCCCATTAGCTCTGCGTCATGCGAGAGTAGTTTCTCAGCAATGAGGAGAATACAAAATTGACTGAGGGAACTCAATGACCCAGGATGGGTTTTAAAAGCTCTTACTTCTATAAAAATATAGAAAAAGAACTGTTTGAGTGAAAACATAAGTAGTCAGGGTGTCGTCGAAAGATTTGCTCTCAAACCAAGAAGATTACACTTAAAATAGACTTTTGCCTACCTTTCAGTTTTAGGAATAACTTAAAATTTTATTGTAATTTTACTGCTTTTTTTTACATTTTAGTGTGTAATATTGTATGACGCATTTAGTGTGTAATTTTTCCTGTTCCATTTTTGACACGTGTTTGGGAAAATACATTTGTAAATGTAATAATTTGACCACGCAGCTGAACCGCTGACATGAGTTGAGCGAATTTTCAAAATTAAGTTTACATCTTTTAAGGTTTCAACCAACTTTTTCTGAAATTGGTCTACTCACGAAGGCGCTGAATAGCTGCCTTTGTGTACTAGAATTTGTTAGCACCTCCAGCATACAAACTTGGTCGTCGGCCTCGGATCTGAAGATGCTTCCACGGTAAAATCTCCATGTGGAAAATAACCTGTTACTTTTATGGTATTTTACGTTTTGATCGATTTTGGGTTAACTAAGCGAGCTGTAACGTCGTGTAAAAAAAAGCGCAGAATAATATACTACATTTTTTTAATTTACATAAAATCACAAAAAAATTAAATTCTAGTACGACAAATCTCAAAAAACAGTTGTTTCCGGTTGTTGGATATTTTGGCTAACGAACTCGTCCGAGCGACTTAGACAACCAACGTATGTACCAAATTTGAATCAAATCGGACTTAAAATGCGGCCGTTAGAGTGCGAACACATAGGTATATACATATTTTAATGACACCGTAAAACGTGTTCTGGGAACATAGGTCAGCTATAAGGGTTACTGCAATAGATCATATTTCCTATGGAAATTCGCTAATAATGATGGTATTCATTACGTTCTTAAACACCTAGGGGGGGGGGGGGGGGGGTTTAAAAAGCCACCGGAAGATTTATTCTAGAGCCGCTTATGAGGCCTATTGTAAAATTTTCGAATTTATATACGTTATAATATATTTAAAGAAAGATAAAAATATTATGTTTTAATTGTTTTTTATTTCATATTGATAGATCAAATTATTTAGAACATATTAGTCTAATATTATAATAGTAAAGCAATTCATAATCGAATACATGTTTATATGTTATACGAAGATGTACGAATGTTACCGAAGCTAAACGAATAGGCATCTCGTCTTTAAATTTGTATAAACGAATGTATTTATGATAAAATATTGTATTTATATACAGTTTATAACCTCAAAGCAAATCTTTTAACGTATTACAGCATATAAATTAGTTCTATAATTCATATTTTAAAAAATCAACTTCACAAGAAATTATAATTATTGAAGTTGTAAACATAACCCCAAAGTATAATATACTATTAGCTATTATTAAGTAAGGTTAAGATATATTTGACCCGTTATCATTTCATGTTGTTTTCTCAATTATAAGGTGTTAATAATAATACTTAATAAGAAGAAAAATGTCTGTTTTCTAGAGTTTAGTGCCAACCTGTCAAAGCGTTAGAGTTTTAGGTCATGTCAGTAGACCATTGCCTAAACGTTTTAAAAAAAATCGTCCGCCCATATACATTTTAAAACTTTATACCCCTCTAACTTTTAAGCGGTTAGTCGTATCACAAACACACCAAGAACAAAAAAGTCTTAAAAATAACTTGCAAAATTCAAATCTATCATAAAATATATATGGTTTTAAGTAAGAAATTCGAAAGTTGACCGCCATATTGGAAAATGGCGGCTATTTACAAATATTTTAACTACGTATTTTTGTGTTTCTCAAAAAACAAAGAAAGGTTCCCCTTTTAAAGCTTGCTGTCAGATTTATAGTTTACAAGATACCAACGGTGGCCCGTTTAAAAGACACCCTGTAAAATCAGCACAATGGCAACACAATAGCACGGTAATTATTAAAAATAACGAATTGGATCTGTCCGTATGTAATAAATTGTATTGTATTGGCATGTACTGCTATAGGATTGTAGTTAAAACGTATTGTTATACGTAATAAAGAGACGTGGCGTTGAAATAGGCAAAACATAAACAAAAATAAATGCTAACTATTGGACAGAAAATTCATCGCGAATGAGGTACAAAGCGTGTAATATCGTTCACATAGTATTGAATAGACTCGTGGCAATTTAGTTATTGAAATGAAATCGCGTGGCTGTAATCCATTATACGAGATGAACGTGGCGGAAAAATACAGCATTTTCTGATCTACACATAAAAAGATTATTCCTATTTTCCCCATAAACTTTCATAATATTATACGTATAATATTTGTACGCCAGCCATTTCCGTTACACGTATTTTATTTTTAATAAAGTTAGAAGTGAGATCCCGTAAAAAATAACGCGGATTTATACAAATGAGAAAAATATTAACTTTAATGTAACTTTGTGTAGGCTGAAATACATGTTTTGAGGTCAGAAGTCGTTGAAAATTAATATTTCTGATTAATTCTTCATAAGAAACTTATTAGGCCTACAAACAACTAACTACATCTAAGTGGGTACACGCCGTTAGTCATTTTTAACATGTTAAATTTACAGAGCCTACAATTAAACATTTTAATCGAAGATTTGAAGTAAATTTTAGAAAAAATCTAAATATTGTACATTTTAATCAAAGACCTACTTAAATCAACGAGTTTACCTTAAATAAATACAGACATTTAGACAAAACTGTATTATTGTTCAGTTTGAAATGCACTTAAGTTTTCATCAACAGTAGGCCAATATTTGTAAATTAACAGAAGCTCAAACTTTACGTTTATATTAAAACAGCAATAATTTAATAAACCAATAGCCCAAGATAGTGATAGTTTAAAATATAGTTTTATGTTTGTGCAGGCCTAAGTTGTTTTGTAGATTGTCAAGAATTAATAAATTTTCAACGATTTCTAACCTCATAACCGATCATATAGCATATTATACTCTACTTTAGTTTTACAACTCGTATACAAAAACCATAACCATCCAGACGTTAAAAGAAGTTTGGTTTGACTGAAGTTGTAAACATAACTCCAAAGTATAATCTAGACTTGGTTTCGTTAAAATATTACAGATGATGCACAAATTCAGGTACTAAAATTAAACTTTCTAAAAAAATTAATAAGGATTACATACTCAGAACATTTTCAATATCCACCAGTAAACGAATTTCAGAGAACATTAAGATTTAACAAATGTCGTAAATTAAATAGAAAAAATATTACAAAAGTAGAAGTATTGATTTGTGCAATTACATTAATTAAATAAGCAAATCCAGTATAAAATAGAAGAACGACCCTCACTCTGAGGCCATTATGTTGACCCATTATTCCTGCACAAAGTACATTGTATTTGTGAATAAGGGCAAGTAGAATTGTTTTCGTAAAAACTCCCATTGTCTTATTATAAGCGTGGCGATGTTGTTTCCAAAGCAATCGCTTTGTTCCTTATCCACTAATTCACTGAAGAATTTGATACAAAACTAAGAGCACTTTGAACATCAAACAAGAAAATAAATACTGTATAGCAATATAAACGGTGATCTAGTGCTGAATTTGAACGGGATACAATTTAATATATTTTAACACTACCTAATCTCTCTCTCTCGTGCGCGCGATGTCGGCTTAAACATTTAGCGTTAATATTGTAGTGTAGGATGTTCTATTTGTGTAATTTATTTTTAAATTTATGTCTTATATTTATAATTTAAATCATGTTTGTTTATGCTTTTCCTTGCATTTGAAAAGTATTATTTTTTTAGAATTTGTAGAAATATAATATGTATTTTGTCAATAGGTGCATTTGAAGAAGCTTTATAAGCCTCCACTCTTTTCCCCTCCTTCTCTCTCCCTGTCTCTCCAATAATCTCTCCCTACTTCTTTACTCACCCTCTCCCTCCCCCACTACCTCCCTTGTTTCTCTCTTCATGTATCTCTCCCACCCCTCCCTCTTCCCCCTACTCTCACTCCTCTCTCTCTCTCCATTTATCTCTCCCACCAACTTTCTCCACCTTCTCTTCCTCTCTTTCTCCACCTCCGTAAGTAAGTTTTTTCTCTCTTTTCCCCCTTGTTTCTCCTTTTCTCTCTATTTATCTCTCCCTTTACCTCCCTCTTTCGTCGACTCTCACTTTTTCTCTATTTCTCCCTTCTCCTTCTGTCTTTTAACTCTCTTTCCTCTTCCCTCTTTCGTTTATTTCTTCTCTTTCTCCTTCTTCTCTCCATTTAACTCTCCCTCCACCTCCCTCACTCCCCTCTCTTACTCTCTTCCCTCTCTTGATTTCTCTTTCTCCTTACTTTTCCAACACTCCCTCATTCTCTCCAGCTCTTTCCTTTTCTCTTTGGTTTTAGTGTTTATGTTGAATGTGTTATTCGGAAGACAACAAAAGTGACCTAATTGTGTACGATTGTATCTAGTAAGCGTATAATCACTTCAGAGCGTAAAATGCAGAATTTACAACTGAGTAAAATATAACGGACAAGAGGGAATGCATGTTGGCCACATTGGCAGAATTAAATTTCGGGTTAGGGAATGAAACATGAACACGTACGCCTACCGTAATTTATGTCTAGGGTTTGTAAGACTTTAATCTAAGAGTATTTTCCCCAGTCAGAAAATGTATTTATTTTTATCTAAAGACAAGTAACTTAATGCTAATAAAACGTGCCTGCCACTTAAATATACATAGTAAGTGGCTTTCAACCTTCATAGACCTTGTAGCAAAACAATATAAATGTGCACTTGTTATCCAATATCTCATATCAAATTTATTTTTTAGGTTTCTGTGCCTTAAAAGGCAAAAGTAAATGCTAGAATCATTCGTAAAAGGACAATTACAATTAGCCAAGGCCGTAGGAAGGAAAAAATTTCGGGGGGGGGGGGGGGGTGGTCAGGACAGGGGATTTCAATTTAAACCATTTTAACACGTTCACTGCTAAGATAGCACATGCGAGCTTGACACTGAACACTATGAGAAGCGACCAACGCACATTGAATTGCACGCCAAACCCCTTATTGGGAGTAATTTCAATACACAATGCATTGCGTGCTTCGTACGACAACCCCCGTATTGGAAGGATTTTCAATACACAATGCATTGCGTTATTAAGTATTATTATTTTTATTATAAAATTATTGTGTAGTATTGTAGTTCTGGGTTCCTCTTTATACGTTTAGGTTAGTCAACATAGGTCTAATCCTTTAGCTTTACGTTTTATTTTTAGTTTATAAATGTGTAGTTTATTTTTCACTCAATAGCGAGAATTTATTCTCTCGAAACTTAGTGTATTTCTTTACATACAAATGGTGGCAACTGACAAATAAATATAATTTAAAAATATGATTAATCCCGCATTAGAAACTAATTTTAAAAGCAGCAAAAAACAACAAGAATTTTTCTTCAAGCGATACATTTTATATACAGTTTGTGTTAATGAATACTGGCTCTGTGGAGATGAGGTAGAACTCCACGTGCCAACAGGGTAGGCCTATATCCTTGCAACCAGTGTTTGTAGATCATTAATGAAAAATGAAAGCGTTGCAATTTCGGTGGGACAGTTTTATTATAGGTGTTAGCAATAGCAAGTTTTACATTGAGAACAAATTTGAGAGGTTGGAGATATGTTAATCTATGTGTCTGTTTGTTTAAGTCCTGACTCAGTGGTTGATGACTATTGATACACTAAGTCCCACAAATATAAATTGCTTATAGTATTCGTCACCGCCCACCGGGGAGCTAAACATAGACAACAGATTAGCTGACATTAGTACAATAGCTCAATAGCTCTGCTTAATGCACTGAGGTCATATAACTGCTACTGTCTGAGATTTGAGCCTACTCCAAAGGAAGCCTGCCTGGATAATTGCATTAATAACTTTCAGTCAGAGGACAAATTGTACTTTAGCCTGATCTGTCGGATCACGCCGGACTGGTTTTGCAATTGAGACATTGTACTAGTCGCCAGGGATAAGCCTGAGTTTTCGCCCATGATTTTAGGATAAAGACACAGAATAGGAGTGAATCTGGCCCAGTGGGCATCTCACCGCTTCTACTTTCTCCCCGACCTGCTCTGGCGGTGCAACCAATTCCACGAAAACGAGGTTCACAAATTTCATTTATAGGCCGGTAGTGTACAACCAACAAATAGACGAACCTGAAATAATTGTTAGAAAAGGTTTTATTGTTTTAATGGCTTCATTTGTGGCCCAATATGATTATCCTAGGTTTTAACCCACGGCGGAGTTGTGCTTAAGTGGTGGGGGTAAATATGTACCCCCAAAAGGGGTATTTTTGCGGTTTTACAGTTATACCTCGTAAAGGACTTACAATGTCGGAAACATGGTTCTATTTATAGGGCATTAATAAATTGTGCATCGAATGAGACCAGACGCATATTTTTTGGACCGCCCTTTCCCATAATAGTGCTCATCAAAATACATTTTTACCACCCACCACTCCTCTTGGTTTTTGATTTTTTGTTTTTTCTCCTCTTGGACGACACATTACGAGTCTTTTTTTTAGAAAAGGGCCGCCACTCTTAACAAATTATATATAGAGTCAGGGTAACAAAAAGTAAATGCGGTCGTGGGACCCCCGTCAGGGACGAAGTTTATCACGCCTTTCTTCAATTCTTTTACCAGCCTTAACGACAACATACACACATAATTTTAATATTTCAATTGCCGTTTGGTTTGTTTTTATACAAATATTTACTGTTTCCATACGTTTAATGTTATTATAATAAAGGTATAGAATTAATTATAACATCAAAGCTAAGATGGTAAACACAGTTAAATGTCCATTCATTGTAAATACATTCAATAAACATAAAATGTAAATTATCAGTCTAGGCCTAACCTAAAATTATTGTGTGTATGTTTAATTTATTTTACCTGTCTTAACGGCCACACAGGCTACATGCAATAATTTTATAAAATTACTTTCTAGGCCTAACCTAAAACTATTGTATGTATGTTGCCCTTAAGGCAGGTAAAATAAATTAAATATACACACAATAATTTTAGGTTAGGCCTAGACTGATGAACCAACATTGTATGTTTATTATTTTATGTGTATTTCTTCGCTTGACGATAATATCTGAATTACGCCGGACGGAACCGATCGTCTCTTAATTTAAATTGATGAACGAAAACTCACGTTTCTTGAATGAATTTACATTCATTGCCAAAGCAACCAATTTGATAACGCTTTTGGTTACTCGTATTGTATATTTGCGATTGCCACAGCAACCAATTAATAACCCTTTTTTTCGTTACGTGTTACATTTTCTATTTGTTAACTGCTACCGCAATCTGCGTTAAGGAACTTAGTTCCAAAACTAACGAATTGTTAACTAGTATATACAGTATAATAAATATAGTGAAGTAAAATAGCTCATATTACTTAATTATAATGTTGTAAACATTTATATAAGTTAGTAACATTAATTATTAAGGCTCGGCTCTCCACATTCAAAACTACGATATTGGGTATCAATTTCAATGTTAAATAACCAAAACATACCTTCACTATTAAGCATATTTTTGTGCTGTTTTTGTTAAAAAACGAAAGCTGTATTTTTTTTCTTAAAGTAAAATAGATTGTGGGTGTTTATTGCTAAGGATTTTTGCAATATCTCTTTTTGCAACTAAGTAAAAAATTTATAAAGTTTACTATTTTTTACTATTTATATCATACGTTTATGAAAACAATAAAACGGTTTCTGAAAATGTATTCGGCAATCAACATCCGCATATGACAGTACTTCAAAATGAAACCAAATTTTTTAATTTATTCCAC
Organism: Philaenus spumarius; assembly: GCA_018207615.1. Classification (NCBI taxonomy): domain Eukaryota; kingdom Metazoa; phylum Arthropoda; class Insecta; order Hemiptera; family Aphrophoridae; genus Philaenus; species Philaenus spumarius. Next base: position 86,611 of record JAGFPH010002492.1, on the reverse strand, counting down.
GAATTAACGGAAAAAAATGACTTATTCTGTAGCATTGCTCTTATGGGAATCAGATTCAATATGGCGGGCAGGCAAGCGCCCCCTTAAGTTATTTTATCAGAAATGTAAACATTAAAAAAAGTAGCCTGAAGTTCTAACTTATAGTCTTTAGTCACAGTATGTTTAGTTAAGTTATTTCATAAAACAGAAATGCAAGCATTTAAAATATAAAAAATAGCCTGAAGTTCTAACTTTAGTCTTTAGTCACAGCAATGACTACAACTTTAAAGTTGTAGTCATTGGTCACAGTATGTTTACCTGCATTCAACATTCATGGCGGTCCTCTTCTAAAAAAGACCCCACATTCACAGATTGAGGGATCTGTACAAGCATTAGTAGAAATAAATCTATAAGTTTGTTTTTGTTTAGTATGTTATTTTTATATTTCATTTGTTATATTGATTTATTTGGGGTTTTTTCTTTATTTCACTAGCGATATTCTAAATATAGGTACACAGTACGTGAATGTTTTTTTTTTTATAACGGGATAGATGGAATAGAGGATTTACAGTATAAATCTCGCTCTAAATTTGTCAACTATCATTCCCCCTCTTCTTCCACCCCTCATTGGACTCTTCTTTTCAAGACTATCCACCATTTTGTTTGTTGGGTTTTCATAAACTAAGTAGGCCTACCACGCGAAATTTCAACTCTTCTTATTAATCGTTCAGCCATGAAACCCAAAATGGCAATTGGGTGGCACACGAAGATTGTTAGAACTTACAATTTCCTTGGTTGTAATGTGGGGAACGCAGTTCGTCACCATCCTGTATAAACCCCAAACGGTTTTCATCGGAAGCAGAACCAGCTTATTTAAAAGCTAGCGGCAATAATCACAGAACGCAAAATGGAAAATTTACAATGTAACGGATTAAAAGATAATGGACAATGGGGCAATACAATTACGTCGGCACACTGGCGGAATTGAATTTAGGCAAGGGGTGGGGGGAATGAAAACTGAACACGTACTCCTGTTTTATTTTAATGAAAAAGAGTCGGGGGTGTTTTATGGTCGTGAAATACTGTAGTCTAACGAAGAGTGTTTTCTAAGGGCACCAGTTTTTGTCGAGACCGAGATATCGCTGACTGACTAACAATAAGTTCGAAACACTAACGTCTGTTTTAACTGTTTTTATAGATACGGAATTTTTATGTCCGTTTAAGGGCAACAGATCAGAACAGAACATTTATTTGTCCTTCAGCACACGTATAACATTGCAGAAGACTTCGTCACAAACAGGCTTAATTTATTAAAACTTAAAACTAACGTGACAGACCCAGGATTACTAAATATTGATATAACAATTCAAATAATCCGCCAAATTATAAAATGGATGCTTTTTCAGCCAACCATAAAAAGTAAGATATTAATCATCATTTGACAAGCTTCGAAAAGTGTCAGGCAGTTTATTGAACAGTTTGATTCCTAAGCTAAATGATTATTCTTGGATTTATTCAATCTATGTCTTGGTTGTTCAAGAATATGACCAAATCTTGTATTATAATGATGAATAAATCCTTTAACTGGATGCGTATGTAAATTATTGTTTACATACATTACTACATCAAAAATATATAAGTCGATAACAGTTTTAACAGAGGTTTGCAGTGTTCCAATTTATCCGAGTTTGTTAATATTCGCAAAGCAAACATACTAAGTGCGGACGAGGTTTAGACTTTGACTTTAATTCTTATGTTACCTATTTCTGAAATAAATGATTTTTTTTTTAATTTTCAGGATGAAATTAGTCGGAGCCCTTGTAATGCAGTTGCTATCAGTACTTGGAGTTAGCGCTAAAATCGGTAAGTAAATTTGTATACTTGAAGTTTGAAAACATGCTTAACCGCGGGGATCAACTGGAATGGATGTATCAATTTCTGTAACGATTGCTTCAGTAAAACATCTTGGTCTCACTGTAAACAATACTTCTTAAGCTCGACAGACCATGTTATTGACACGTGCAATAAAGTATTTGCTGGCATGCACACTCTGAAGAAGGTGTAAAAAAGATTGCTTGCCGTTTAATGTTAGAGTGCAGCTGGTTTCCATTAATGTTTCCATATTTTAACTATTGCGACACCGTTATCAATGACGACTGTGGAATTAGCTAAAACATCAGCGCGCTCAAAATTATTGTTTACAGTTTATTTTTTACTTAAAGCGTGACGATCATGTGACATAATATTATAAACAAATTTTAATTCTAAAATTTAGTTTTTTCGAAACTATCATATTTTGTTACTGTTGCACGCTATTCTGTATTTGTATTTAGCCATTGAATAAAGAACACTATAAGAAGCGAAACCCCCATGTTATCAGAGGTAACACTTTTCATCAGTCGAAAAAGGCTAGTTGGGGTCGAGGCCAACAGGTACCGCCAGCACTATCGCCGCGCGGACTGTACCTTCTCTGTTGGGACTGTACCGTCGGTCGGTCGCGTCCTCGTTTGTGAAGTTACTCTATAGCCTAGTCAACGAATGCCCAAAAGGGGGGTCTAGAAGGAAAGTAAATAAGCGGAAAGACCAACTATGGCACATTGTTTGGGGTACCTAGTAGTATAACATACTAAAAGTCCTTGACCCTAGGGGTGGCGGAAGAGGGGGGGAGGGGGTTAAAGGTACCATTTTTTGATGTTTTGCCTATATCTCAGTAGGGGTTGGTTATACAAAAAATATATACGAATATAAAATTACTAATGGGTCGGATGTTTGGAAATTTGTAATTTTCATTTTTGATAGAGAACATTAATTAACATTATTTTTTTTCATTAGTTCTAAAATTAACATTTTACTTTTTAGTTTTACTTTTAAAAATTCAGCAAACTCCGTAGCAATTTCATCTGTAGTCTAATTTTTATTTATATAAAGCTAAAATTTGGAAAACCGGTTCTTTTAGTGTACTTTCAAGTTCAAAGAGTTTACCTGGTTTTAGAAGTGCATTTATATTAAATCTTTAACTTTAAATTTTGTAAATTTTGTATGCTTGGTTTCAAGAGATTTGTAATATTCTATTTGTGTGTATGTTGTTTTCCAATATATGTGTCAGGGGCGGATACAGGATTTAATTTTGGGAGGGGTCATAAGAAGTCGAAAACAATATTTCCGAGAATTTAAAACAACGGGTCTGGGGCATTATAATATATATACTATATATAAACTCTATGAAATAGCTTTTTATTGCATTTCTAGGACATAAATATTGTCTTGAAAGAGCGAGAGTTTCTTGCAGATTAAAGAATAAAGTAAACACTAATCATTGAAGAGTTAACAGGATACAGGAACGGTACTAAAATCAATAACTTCACAACACGATCATTAAATCCACTTTGTTTCACTAAATTTAAAACAACATAACAACAAGCTTTCACGTATTGAAGTCATAAGAGTTCCATACGGCGGGGGCTCCGTAAAACAATTATCCCAACCAATAGAGATTTTTCTTTTTTATTGAATTTCAGTTTTAAAATTTGTTATAAAATAAAAAAACATATCAGGCAAGGAATTTTTGAGCATTTTTTATAAACAAAAATAACAATATATTTTGACTTTTTGGATATTTTGTTGATATTATAAAAATTTATGCATGGATCACGATATTTCCAACGGAACATTTGTAGAGAATTAAAAAACCTACAGAATGGTTTTTGAAAACCCCTATCGGACCGAGAAAAGTCGGAAAACGCTTAAAAATTACTATCCAAATGTTCATATCTTTGTTAATTTATAATACTGTATTTATGGCAGATCTTTCAGAATATTATTGTTTAGTATGTGTATTTCAAACATTCGGAAGATAAAATTTGTCGCATTAATAGTTTTTGCACAATTGCAGTATAAACAATTTAGACAATTATCTTACATAATGCGGAGGAGAAGAAAACGGCAGGCTGCTGTTTCCGACACTACCACTGCCTCTCTTGTAAATTTACCATCGGCGTCGCTAGCAAATTTACGCTTTTTACGCTATGTTCTGAAGCATTTTTATCATACTTTATCAACCTTAAAAAAAATCAAAGAGATAAGAATTGTAGATTTTAATTTCTACTTTCAGAATCCGTTTGGTACATTTAAATCGGGCTAATTTACCTTACCCATGCTAATTGTTTACATTACGCTCGCTCATTCCCTTATGCGAACAATAAGCGTACACCTAGTTATGGAACACCCAGTATAATAATTTCGTAGTCTATGTGTACCATACTTTGCTTTGAGTTATTTTAGTTGTTGCTTATGTGATCGATTGTAAGCTTTTTTTTGTAATAATACGAGTAATGAAGATTATTATTATTTATTTATTTATTTGTGCTCCCCCCCCAGTTCAAAATAGTGACCATAAAACTAAATCTTTCAGAGCGTTTTAGCAAAACTGTCACAAGTATTGCCAGCAAAACAATACTTTTTATAAGCTTTAACTATCCCAAAAGCTGTACTGAACAATCTAATGCCTTATTTGAGAACGGCTGAAATTATACGTTTGGTGTCAAAACATACTTAATTGTAAGTTTTTGCATATTTAGTTTTAAATATTTTACCCATTTTGTCCGATTTTATGAAATAAAGTGTTTATTTGTTAATTACTGTTGCATGCATATTTAACATTTACCTTGTACGCCTATGGGATATTTTTTTCAACACAACAAGCTTTTATAATATTTCACGGTAATCAAATTCAGGAAAACCCTATGTTCAAATAATATTCATTGGAGATTTAAGATAATTTTTATACGGTATTTGAAATAATTTTTGCATTGTTACAAACAATCATTTACTACTTAAAATTGTTTTTATATTCATTAAAAATAAATATTAAATTTATGCCACACTTTATAAATGGGTTATTAAAAAAATTATCAATAATAAATCATTGTTCAACAGTACTGTAAATATAGTTGCAACGTGCGGCAAATATTGAAACATGTGCTTGCTCCCTCCACAACGAAAACTAAATTCTCTTCGATGGGGATGATGAAAAGAGAATTGAAAGTAGTTTGTACAAGGCAGGGCAAGAGGCAGATATATTCGCGGTCTGGTGGTGCGGCGAAATTTAAACTCTGTCTATAATGTCAGTTTCGTCTCGGGCGCTGCAAAAGACTGGTGGCGCTCCGAGTGGTTTCGATGTGAACTACCACGCAAGCATCCGCTTAAAACCCATTAGGTTTCGCTTCTTATATTGTTGTTTCTTCAATGCTTTAGCTCAAATGTAAATGTTACCGACACACAACGAGGAGCTTCGTTATTACTTATACCCAGGCACCGAACTGAGATATTTAATAAATCATTCACTGTAATATCTGGAATTCATTGCCGGAGAGTTTGAAATACATGAATGATTTTGTTCAGTTCAAGAAGGGTTTGTTGGTTCTGAGACAGTTTTGAGGGTTTTGAGGCATAACAGTTAAGTTAAGTGTAATAATTTGTTTAATCAACTCGTCATCCTATACCAACACAGTAAACACAGTAATATTGTATGTACATTAATTTGCTGTCATTATCTTTAACTTAGCTATTATCCTTCATGCGATTGTTTTGACAGTTACACCATGCGAAAGGGAACAAAAGGGATTCAAGAAAGGTGTCTTGACATTGCATTGTTAAAATTTATGGTTTTTGAGTAATTTATGTTTGAAATTTTGATTGATTCCATTTTGATTGCTCCATTTTGAGATTCATGATTGGATTTAATCTCTTATTTTTCTTGAGATATATCATTGTTAGGTTAAAATTCATGCCAAGTTTGAACTTAATCAGTCAAACCGTTCTGTAGATAAAAATTATTTTGTAAAACAAAAACAAAATGGCGGATATCTAGAAAACGAAGCGTTTTCGGGTACGTGTTTATAAGAACTTTTTTTCTTATTTTGATCATAGGAACCATTCCTCGAAGTTTGGAACTTTACTTGTGGGCTACCCTGTATAGTGTAGTCTAATTTACTTTTAGTTTTTTTTATGGACATAAATGTGTATATTTTATGTGATTTCTCAGTTTTTGTACATTATGTTTCAAAAGTAATTATTATTCCTTAGTTTAAAAAAATTATACATTTTTGTTTGTATTGTGAGTTTTTAAGTATTGATGTAATTTGAAATTCGAGGTTACGTGGAAGAGAGGTCCTAACTTCGCCTAAAGAAATCAGCTGTTATATATCTGAAGTGGGGTTTATTGTTGACAGATGCTCAATCACGTAATATTTGTCTTTAAAATTATATTTATATTACACAACCATGCGAATACACTATACTGTTTTGCCACGGACTTACATTTGCTTTTATAGGAGTTGACTAAAACCACATTTTATAAAAGTGTATTAAACTTACTCGATTCCACGTTCACCGTGCAGTACGGAGCGCCCATAGGCCATGTTATCCAAACTTCAGTCTCAGCGATACTAGCCGTCCAAAAAACATAAACTCCCGCCCAACTCTCGGACAGTTGACGCAAACTGCATGCAAATATAGGTGATGTTCTCAGCAATGGTAATAGCATGACTATGTCCCGTATGACCTGTACTGCACGGTGAACGTGGAATTGATTGTAGTTTTCTCAGGAATGATTAAATCACCCGGTAAAAGATGTTTCCGAAAAGGTTCAGTAGTTTCTGAGAGTCCGTTGAACAAACAAAGATTACCTCTTTGTAATAATATTATAGACAAGAGGTCTCTGCCCCCTGCTCGCTTCGCTCACTAATCCCCACTGCCACTTAAGTCGAAGCAAATACACATGGATTATTGAATACACTGCTAATGGATTAGGGCAGAAGAAATTGGATCGCGTTAAGGTAGGGCCATCGGTGAGGTTTTGCTTGAATGAACGGAATGTGTTTATATATTATTACAGGTTAGTGTTGTAGATTATTTAATCTGAGTATTAAGTGAGTTTAAAAACCTATAGCATATAGTATAAATAAATAAAAAGTAACAAATCCTATCTTATCTGAAATTGATAAAATAAGCAGAACCCCCCCCACAAAGAAGACGTTTCTTAACATTTCGATTTAAAGTTTTCATAAAAGTCACTTATCTAGTTTTCTATAGAAAGCTTTATTGAAATCCTCCTTCCGTATCTTAGAAGGGAACAAGTTATAACCAGAACACACCTTCGACTGAGGAACGCGTATTATCGTTATCAATGATGTTCTATTCAAGTGGAAGACGCTTTTCAACTTTTCCTTCCAATTTACGAAGCCTGGCATGAATTGAATAATAGTGGTGCGAAGATGGTATATCCTGTTCTCGATAGTACTTTACTATTCATAGGTTTGGTTCACCAGTATATACAGGTATAAACTTGTATTGTTAAAATAACTTATAAAGGTTTTTTTCGGATTCGGAGAAACGTACATCTAAAAATAAAATCAATAAATGTGCTTTTTAAATTGACCTTCACTACACCCCACAGACCCAAAGAATTTAATCACATTTAAAAATTCTTTGAATGAGAATCAAAATAGAATATGGTTTAACGTTGTTTTATTTATACGCCCTGTTGTCTTATGAATTAATGAATTAATTTCATTTCCCCTTTAAGCATACAATCGGCTACACAAATATATACATAGCCTATATACACTTATATAAACTTATAAACATAAGATTATATCTATTTATACGTAAGTGTTCTAATTGTTCAATGCAGTTTAATTAAATATATAACATACTAGCTGACCCGTACGGCGTTGCCCGTGGTGGTTGGTATTTTCAGTCTTTTTAACGTAATTGTATTCTTTTTAAGTGTTCAGTCAGTGTGTGGTATTTGGATTATATATATATAGATCTTAAATAATAAAAGCACTATTGTCATAATAATAAAAGATCTGAAATTATTATTTTAGTAACTTTGATCCCCCCAAACCCCTCCTAAAATTTCGGAATTTTTCAAACCATTTCTTAGTGAGCACCTATGGCCCTAGAGGAAGCTACATACCAAATTTCATTTCAATCCGTTCGGTAGTTTTGAAGAAATCGTGATTTAATAACTTTGATCCCCCAAACCTTCCCTGTAAAATTTCGAATTTTTTTAAACCCTATCTTAGCGAGCGCCTATGGCCCTAGAGGAAGCTACATACCAAATTTCATTCCAATCCGTTCAGTAGTTTTTGAGAAATCGTGATGAGTGAGTCAGTGAGTGAGTGGTATTTTGCTTATTTATATATAGATTATATAATACTTAATATGAAATCCAACTGAATAAAAAAAAAGAAGTAATTAGGCAACCTCGTTGGCAAAGCCAGAGTTGCAAAAACAGACTGTCATAACCTATCCTCGCAACTTAGAAAGTGATTTAACTGTTTATAACTCGGTTCTACCCAGAGTAATCCTCCTCCCCATTATATAAATAACTCTGCCTTCTTCTCTTAATTCAATAGATTATATTAAGCAATCGAAGATGTCCTCAACATTATCTGTAACAACCAATTTTCAATTTTTCTCAAAAATGTTTTGGTTAAATGAATTTATCTTATAACTAATGGTATGGAATTAAAAAACTTTGATGCATGGTACAAATAGGTTTTATGATAAAAAAAGTCAGCCTAGATTTTGGTAAATGCAGGACTTTTCCTTAAGTGAAGAGACCATTGAAGATTTGAAAACAGAAACTTTGTTTGTATATGATAACAGCAGTAATCACGAAAGCTGACTGACAGAGTTACGTAATCAACACTAATTACGAAGGCTAATTTACAATGATGAAAAATCTATCAACAAAATCATGAAATCTTACTGACCGAGTTTATGGTTATAACACAGAAAATTTACTGTTATGAAACAGAACCTTACTGTTATGAAACAAAATCTTACTGATATGAAACAGAACCTTACTGTTATGAACAAAATCTTACTGATATGAAACAGAACCTTACTGTTATGAAACAGAACATTACTGTTATGAAACAGAAACTTAATGATATGAAACAGAACCTTACTGTTGTGAAACAGAACATTACTGTTA
>JAGFPH010002492.1:58449-77401 GCA_018207615.1 Philaenus spumarius | reverse complement strand
TTATGAAAGAGAACCTTTCTGTTATGAAACAGAACTTTATGTTTATAAAACAGTACATTTACTGTTATTAAATAGATTTTTATGTTTATGAAACTGTACTTTATGTTTATAAAAATGTTCATTTGCTGTTATGAAACATAACCTTACTGTTATGAAACAGAACGTTTTGGTTATAACACATAACCTTACTGTTGTGAAAAAGTATCTTACTATAACAATGAAATATAATTTTATGTTTATGAACATTATCATTTGCTGTTATGAAACATAACCTTACTGCTATGGAACAGAACGTTTTGGTTATAAAACATAACCTTGCTCTTGTGAAACAGTATCTTACTATAACAATGAAATAGAACTTTATGTTTAAAAAAAGAACATTTAATGTTATAATACTGAACTATAATGTTATGAAATAGAACTTTTTTGGTATAAAGCAGAAACTTTTTTTTTGAAACAGAATCTTACTGTAACAAGTAAATAGAACTTTATGTTTATGAAACAGAACTGTACTTTTTGGAAAAAGAACCACCTGATACAATGTTGTACAAAAGTTGGACGGAATAAATAAACAACGAGCCCTATACAAAATAATATAAAAGTAAGTCGCCTATCTTATGTTTGCAGCAGGGTGCTAAGTGTTCAAGCGCTGGACATAAGGCAAACTACGGGATCATATATCGATTACGTGTTTATCCCTGTTCAGGAAGAAGGATATCCCCGACCTGTGTCGTATTTATTGCAATCTATATTAAGTCCTCTCTAAAAGTCCTGAGCATCATTTTCGACGGTATATTTATCTTTTTAAATTTGATTTTCCGTAATTGTTAGTCATAAATCTTAAAGTAAGTATGTTAAAATGTTATCGGGTTTATTTTATAAACTGACTTTTTACAATTAATTGAACTAGTCAAAAAATGTTTATCTTCTTAAAGTTAAATAACATTATATCAGTTCCGAGTGCTTCGATGTCCATTGTGTTATAATTAACAAAGTGTTTTACGAAACAGTAATGTTACATTTACTTTGAAGACACCCTCACACTTCTGTAATGTGTGTGTTAATAAAAGCGTCCCCCGAGAACCCTAGTACTATATGTGGAAATCCAACCCCCCCCCCTTGTTCTCACATCCGTATGAAGAGTAAAATACTGTATTATAATCATTACAAAAATTTTACGATTTATAAACTATGCCCACTGTTGCCGATGAAATTGTTTTTCGATGTTTCGGCGACCATTGTTGACTTCATCAGGTGTTAAACGTAATCAATTATGCAACACATAATAAACTTCCAAGTTTTGCATAAGTAATATTATTGATGGTAGTAATAATGTTCTGGTAAGTAGTAATAAGTACGAGAATACACAACTAATTATAAATGTTAGAACTAGGCCTAAGATTCCGTGAAATATTCTGTAATTTGAAATAATGTATGTCTACACCAAAACAGAACTGACTTGTGAAAAATAACTATTAAGTCACAAGAACCTTAAAAGAATAAACTAACACTCAAAACACAAGAAAAACACAAGTCTAACACTTCGTATTGATACCTAAACATTGAAAATTGAAGTATTTTTTAGTATTTATTACACAAGAAGAGTAATGAAACTTACTAATCATTTTATAAATCGAAAGGTACTGTGCATATAATACATTATGTGTTATTATTAATTTAAATTACCGCTAAGCCAGCTAAAATGAAGTAAACTAGGCCTAACCTAAAATTGTGTTACTAATCTGGTTTTCCGAATCAGCTGTTTTTCTGATTTTATACAGTTGGTTGCTATGGCAATGCATATAAAAATGAACTTTGGTAGCTCATGGGTTTATATTTTTCATAAATATACACACGTGATTTTTCCATTCAAAATTTATGAGATAATATCACTTGGCCTTCCCTGCACGGACAAATATTTTTTTTAAATATTATTAAAAAAATAGCGTTGTTTGCATTTCTTTAAAATAATTATCACTAATATTTATTTGTTAAATTATTCTACAGTTTAATAGCTGAAATACTTCTAAGAAATTTCATATGTTTACTAAATATTTATTATTAATTCCATCAGCTTCTTCTTTGCCCTTTTCCACTCTTGTCCTCATAGCGTCAAGGTACGAATTAATAATTTGCATACAAATAAATTCCAATTAATTACGTGAAAAACAAGTTTAATTTCAACCACACGTGATACTACTAATAATAAATAGTCAACATTACAAGACAAGGCACAAAAAACTAACATGCTATATGATATGTTTTGAAGTTAGAAGTTAACATAACCCCTAAGTATAATCTAGGCTTGGTTTTGTGTTGAATTTTTTATGCTAATAAGATGTAATAATGTACATTATTATATCTACTAGTACTAGTAAGCCCCTTTGAAAGATCACAGGCAGATTAATTAGATACACATCAGAAATACATCATTAAAAAAAATATTATTTAAAAACAACAGACTTAATCTACGTCTACCTAACTATGTTGTCGGGGATTTTGAACTCGGTAAATGTGTACAATTATAAGGATTATAAAACTGTAGGCCTATTTGTAATTTTTTTAAATGTATATACGTTATTATATATTTAAATAAAGATACAATACTCTATTTTAATTGCTTTTTATTTTATACATATAGATCAAATGATTTATAAGTTATTAATATTATAATGAAGAAATTAATAATCGATTATGTTTATATGTTAAACGAAGATGTACGAATGTTTCCGAAGCTAAACGAATATTTATTTAAATTCTTTAAATTTGTGTACGAATATATTGATGACAAACGGTTGTATTTATATGCAGTTTATAACATCAATGCAAATCTTATAACGTATTACAGCATACATTAGTTCTATAACTCATATTTAAAAAAATCAACTTCACAAAAAATTATAAATGATTGAAGTTGTAAACATAACCCCAAAGTATAATCTGTACTGCGTTTGTTTAAGTATTACAGATGATGGGTGAAACCAGCTGTTATATTGAAGTGATAACTACTAATATTGGCTCGTTGGGCACTTTCGATTTACTACGTTTCAGAAATCTCACGTCACGAACTTTTTGCGTAGACGCAAGTCAGAGCGTGGAGAGGAAATAGGCGATACATAGTATATATAGACAAGTAAACGCGTGCTTCCGTGTTAAAATGTAGCTAGTAACGTTTCAAACGTAATCCTGAAGGCAATTCGCCCGGAAACCGTGCTCTTTTTTACCGCGACCGGTATAAAAAATTACAATTTATATAAACTTCGAGCTATTACATACTAGGAACGTTTTAACTGGTTACTCAAAGTGCCTTGTAATAGTATCGCTTCTCTACCTCTTGGCTAACATCAAAATGTAGTATCTGTTCTTATCAGCTTAATGTGTGAGTATAGTGTGAATCGTCGAGTGTTCTAACGGTCTGCTATAAATATTTGATATTGTGTTGGTGCAGTCATCGGGGAACTTTGTTGTGTGCTGCCACCTGCGACTACTCAGAACTACTAGCCCATAGGCTATTTACTCATCAAGTATATTGTACATCGGTAAATGTTTTAACGATTTTTATTTGGATGTTTGAATACTTATAGTATCATTTGAATAAATTAACAAATAATAATTAACGAATAAATAAGAAATGTAACTTAAAATCATTGTCTTATTTTTTAATAGTACTAACATTTCTGTTATAAATATTTCGTCACAGATTTACTGATAACTGAATATATACTTCAATTACTTACTTAAAATTTTTAGGAGTTAAGAATAATTTGTTATTTGAATAATTAATTATGCAATTTCAAAATATGATATAATATTTTTTGACAATATATCGACTTGTGTAATTTCTTAAACTTTATTCTCCTCTAATATTATTACTGATAAAAATACAAATCGGTCATAGAAGTTATCACTTCCAACGTGTGATCTTAAGCACATCCATTTTGTATATGTTACTCACGTACGTACATACGTATGGATGCACACTCGCTTTTATAAGAAGTAATAATAACAATCCAAAACTTAACCTAAAAGTTCTAAACATAATCTTAAATGGTTCACACAGTTGTAGAAGTATTACAGCTGATTTACGAAATCTGATGTTATATTTTATGTTGGTACGTATTAAATAGATGTTATTACGTACACTCGCTTTTATGGGAGTTGATTGTGGAATATTTTATGACATTTTAAACAAATATAATATTGTACAGCTGAACAACTACACAATACTCGCTACAGAATAATTAGACTAAGAATTAATTAGCAATTCGACGATAGTAAGTCGGACAAAGTATCAGTATGCATAAATCGTATGAGGATGATGTATAAATGTTTTATTGTGGAACCCTTCAAAATTACCGGCGGCCAGATCAGACAACCAACCAGCCTCACTAGCGTGGGTGGAACCGAGTGCATACATTCGTTTAAGTCCAGGCGGGGAAGGGGTGCTGTATGCTGTATACAGGTCCAGTCCAGCATCAGTACCCGGCCGCGGTTGTAAGACTTTTCGTTACAACTAGGCTTTATTAGCGAATTTCCATAGGCAAAATGAGCCATTGCAGTGGCCCTTATGGTGAGACCCAGGGTCGGGAGTAGCAAATGAGCACCGATCATGGTCCCCAGAACACGTTTTGGGGTGTAATTAAAATTCATATATATATATGTTGCAACGGATAAACCTTATGCAATGCGTGAAAAATTGAGTTTTGTTGAAAAACTGCAAAAATCAAGATTTCATAGCAGAAGTTGAGGTACACCCTATACTTAACTAGATTAGAATACGACAAGTCCCGGCCAACTGTACTGTGTCAACAGAGATGGACTTTTGTCCAGGAACTTGTTTCAAGTTGCCTGAAAGACTTAGAAAAATTAGTTGTTTTTATACAGGAATAAGGTGTTAAATAAAAGTATAAAATTGATGAATTTTATGGGTAAATGTGAAACACGGGAGGTGGAAACATTGTTCATGGAGGTCACAATTTTGTAAAATAAAAAATGTTAAAGTTATAAAGAGTTAAAGTTATAAAAAATTCTCAAATTTCATCAAAATTAAATGAAAAAGATATTTTTGAAAAGCGTAAGAAAAATTGTATAAAAAATGTTAAATAACAAATTAAGGAATTTTTGATATTTTAAAAGTTAGAGATAATTGTTAAAGTTTGAAGGTGAAAAAGCACCATGAAAAATGAAAAAGGGAAAATGAAAAAGTAAACAAGTTGTAAAGAAGTAAAAGTTTTATAAGATAAAAAGTTTATAAATTGTTAATTAATTAAAATAATAGGTGAGAAAGTTCATACCTATATTTTGCTAAAAATAGAATGAAAAAGGTGGTAAAAATAATAACCTAGTGGTAAGAAAGTAGTAAGGGTATAAAATTGTAAATCTCAATCGAAAGTATCAATTTTAAAGTTAAAATTCAAATTCAAAAGTAAATGGTAAATTTGGCAAATTTTGCAAGTCCCAAAAACAGAAGAAAAATCTTCGGACAGAATGGAAATTTTGGCTAATATATCATAAAATAATAACCAACATAGAAGAAAAAAGAAAAAAGATTTTCCTTCAAAACCAGAAAAGTTTTCGTGAGGAAAAACCGCGGAATACGCGAGGCAGCGCCATAAGCGAACCAAACGTAGTACGACCATCACTCAAGTTTGAGAAGAAAGGAAAATGTATCAGGAATACGATTACGAAAACCGCAAGTTCATAAAAGCAGTTAAAGGAAAACTACGAGGAAAATACGTAAGACAATAGGAGAAAATGTTAGGAGGGGAGATATAGATTAGCTGATGGCAAGGCCTAACGAAGAAGTTAGTGGGGGTAGTACCAACCTAAAACTTAAAGAAATCAATGCAAGTTGCATGGCAAGATATCGAACAAGGAATAGAAAAATAAGAAAGGCAGTTGGTACTCGGAAGGCGGCAAAGGAGGCTATATAAGCGGAGTACAGCGGGAGCCGCGAAGCTCAGATATATCTAACGTTCTATCGCTCTATCTGGAAGCTGGAATCGCTCTCTCACTCTTTGAGTTTTTTCTTTAGATCGACGTTGTTAGACGGATCTGCGATGTTATAGTAACGTACTTAGAAGCAGTGTTTTATAAAGACAGCAGTAAGACATGTGTCAATCAAACAGTGAACATTTTAATTAATTATAATATTATGCGATATAATATTTCGAGTAACAGTTTTCATTAAAATTTATCAAACGTAAATACGAGTTAAATGAACAAAGACAGTGTAAAATCAGTTAGTATTACAGACAGGGAAAAAACGATTGAACAGTTTGAGTGAATTACGCTATAGTTAATTATATAGCGGGTGCGTCAAAAACTCTATAAATGACGTAGTCTACAGGAATCACAGGACTGATGTAATGACAATAACTGGAACCACACATGGACTTTGAAGGACTACTGGAATAAGAAGCGGAAACCAAATCAGGGAAGGCGTTAAACCAAATCAGGGAAAACGTTAGAAGACATCAGGGAAAGTCAAACCAGGCAAAAGCTGAGACCACGAGAGACGTTCAACCGCACCAACGATAACCGGACTTCAGGGAAGCTGTATTTCAATCAACATTCTTGGGAAAGGTGTTCAGAGTCCAGGGTCGCAGTAATAAAAGGTCTGTCAGAAAAGTTACGATATCCCTTATTAAAATATTGCCTGAGTTAAATTTAAATAATTATTGATACTGGGTTGAGATAAAAAATTAGGTTTTTCAAAATATAAAATTATTAATCTTGTAAATTAAATATATAAAATCATTTTCATAATTAAATAATTAAATAATAAATATTAAAAAGGAAGGAATAATTAAGTATAAATGAATAATAAATGGTTCTACCTAAAAGAGTTAAAATTTATGTAAATAGTAAATTTAGTTTAAAATTTATGTTTTTGTAGTGGAAAGAACCACAGAGTATTTTGAGTTTTTTATTGAATAAATTTTCTTTTGATTTCAATTAATATAATTAATTTACCTTGTTCAAGAAATTCCTATTATCTAAGTATCATATATGATAAGTTGTTTTCAGTGTATGATCAATATTGAAGGGCGGAAACGCAAAGTTGGCATTTCCAACGAAATTTCACAAAGCACAAATAATTTAATTATTCTAGGTAAAGTTCCACTGTTCTCACTCCTCGGAGATTGTCAAATAAATATAATATTAATTACTGAGCTGAGCAAGTTTAAAGTTAATAGTAACTTGAATAACTGGAAGGAATTTAATAAAATATTTTTATCCAAGGTGACTATAGGCATAGTTATCTTAACCAGAGTTATATCACCTAGGCTATTAAAATTAATTTGCCTTAAACTTCCAGTAGGTGATATAATCTCTTTATTCTGTAACAAAGTAGGGAAATCCTACAGACAGACAAGCGTCGGGGCTACATTGCAGAGGTGGCTCCCGAACGTCATAAAAAAGGTCTGTCGTTGCAGGGTTGACGTCGCAACGTGGGGACAAAAGGAAAACAAACTTCCTCCCCCAGCGTCGTGCAACTCGTGCGTCGTTGCAATGTATATATGTGTTCGCACTCTAGCGGCCGCATTTTAAGTCCGATTTGGTCCAAATTTGGTACACGTGTTGGTTGTCTATGTGGCTCGGACGAGTTTGTTAGCCAAAAAACTCCAACAACCGGAAGTACGTTTTTTGACCGGAAGTAACTATTTTTTGAGATTTTTACTAGGAGAATGAATTTTTTTTAGAGTTTTTTCTAAAAAATATAAATGTATGATGTTATTCTGTACATTTTGTTTTTTTTACGCGACCTTATAGCTCGTTTGGTTCCTCCAAAATTGATTAAAACGTAAAATACCATAAAAGTACCCGGTTCGAAGCCAAGTGGTGCAAACTCGCGAGGCCACTAGGCGCAAACAAATTTTACTAATATATTGCGTACACACAGACAGCTGTTCAAAGTCTTCGTGAGTAGACCTATTGCCCAAATTGTTGGTTGAAACCCTAAAACATAGGCATATAATATTTATTTTGGAAAATTGCTCAACTCACGTCAGCGGTCCAGCTGCGTGGTCGAATTATTTATTAAATCTACTCTGTTCAAGGATTGAGCGGTATAGTTTTACTATATATAGCAAAGCAATCTATTTTGAAATGTAGGCATTTAAACCATTTGGATTTTGATTAGAATACAAAGTAGTACTTATATACAACTATACATGCATTTCTAAATATCAACACAGAAAAAAAGTAAATGTGTGTGGTCGTGGGACCCCCGCCCCGTCAGGAAAGAAGTTGATCACGCCTTTTCTTCAATTCTTTTACAAGACTTAAGGGTCGGCTCTAGCTGTCGGCCATGTTGGTTGACACTCCATAAGACCAATGTTAAATTAAAATCCATATTTTTCCTTTATTTTTGATCGGATAATTATGAACGATATGTCATTTTAAAGCTATGGCCAATACGCATGCAAATGGCTTTTCCAAAATTAAGAAAAACATTTTGTTTAATATTTATTAACAATTAAAAAAAATTATTTTTAATATTTTTTTATGTTGTCACTATTAATTATAGCGAAAAAGTACCAAGCCATTTGCATAAAGAATTTCGTCCCCAAGAGTTTGGTATTTTTTTTTAAACGCTATTTGAACAATTGCGGGTTTTAAATGGATTTAGGCTGAGCAATGTCCGTGTAACCTACCGCCGCTATAGGGTGACTTTAAATATTTTTGTACGTTGTAACTATTAATTATAGCGAAAAATTATCAAGCCATTCGGATGAAGAATTTTGTCCCCAAGAGTTTGGTATTTTTTAAAAAACGCTATTTAAACAATTGCGGCTTTTAAATGGATTTAGGATGAACAATGTCCGCGTAACCTACCGCCGCTACGCTGGAATCGCAGGTTGCTTTCTGTTTTACTAGAGCCGACCCTTAACGGCAACATACACACATAATTTTAATCGTTTAATTTGCCGTTTATTATTACTTTGTTTTTATGCAAATATTTACGGTTTCCATACGTTTAATGTTATTATAATAAAGGTGTAATATTAACATCAACATCAAAGCTAAGCCGGTAAAGACAGTTAAATGTCCTTTCATTGTAAATACATTCAATAAATATAAAATGTTGGTTCATTAGTCTAGGCCTAACCTAAAATGTTGTGTATACGTTTAATTTATTTTACCTGTCTTAACGGTAACATAAATACAATAATTAATTTTATGTTAGGCCTAGACTTAAATTTACTTTCTAGGCCTAACCTAAAATTATTGTATGTATGTTGGCGTTGAGGCAGATAAAATAAATTGAATATACATGCAATAATTTTAGGTTAGACCTAGACTGATGAATGAACATTTTATGTTTATTGAATGTATTTCAGCGCTTGACGATAATATTTGAACTATGCCGGACGGAACCGATCGTCTCTTAATTTAAATTGGTGAACCAAAACGTTTCTTGAATGTATTTACATTCATTGATATAGCAAAAAAATTTGTATGGCTTTCTCGTTACTGGTTTTTGATATTTGTCATTGCCATAGCAACCAATTAATAAATCGACCACGCAGCTGGACCGCTGACGTGAGTTGAGCAAATTTCCAAAATTAAGTTTATATGCCTATGTTTTAGGGTTTCAACCAAAAATTTGGGAAATAGGTCTACTCACGAAGGCGTTGAACTGCTATCTGTGTGTACGCAATATATTAGTAGAATTTGTTTGCGCCTAGTGTCTCGCGAGTTTGCACCACTTGGCTTCGAACCGGGTACTTTTATGGTATTTTACGTTTTGGTCAATTTCGGGGGAACCAAGCGAGCTATAAGGTAGCGTAAAAAAAATGTGCAGAATAACATCCTACATTTATATTTTTAGAAAAAACTGTAAAAAATTTCATTCTTGTAGTAAAAATCTCAAAAAATAGTTACTTCCGGTTGTTGGATTTTTTTGGCTAACGAACTCGTCCAAGCTACATAGACAACCATAACGTGTACCAAATTTGGACCAAATCGAACTTAAAATGCGGCCGCTAGAGTGCGAACACATATATACATATATATATATATATATATGAATTTTAATGACACCCAAAAACGCGTTCTGGGGACCATGATCGGTGCTCATTTGCTATTCCCGACCTTGGATCTCACCATAAGGGCTACTGCAATAGCTCATTTTTCCTATGGAAATTCGCTAATAACACTTCTTTCCGTTACGCATTACATTTTCTATTTGTTAACTCCTACCGCTACCCTCGTTAAGGGGACTGCATTCTAAAAATTTTAATTTTTTTCAAATTTGTTTTATATTTTTTCTTAATTCCTTGTTTCATTCTGAACAAGAATATATATATATTATTACTGTTTTGATGTTCCTGTAATATAAAATATATATATATTATATATATATTATAAAATTTTCATTTTGCCTTATATATATTAGATCTTGGTCATAAATGTGTATAATAGTATAAAGAATTTGTGTTAAAAATTTCAGCCAGTTAGCAGCAACCTAACCTGAATAAATGTTCCTTATGTTACTATGGTGAGTATATGGCCAACGCAAAAGTATGCAGTCCCCTTAAGGACAAAAAAACAAAAACTTTGTTAACTGCTAATTTCGCTTTTATTTTTGATTTATTATACGTTGTTTTTATGTAACTCCTGTTATATTTGCTTTAGTTTCAACTCGCAGAGGCTTTATTGTAGTTAAAATCAGCTGTTTACTCTGTGTTAAGGGTGTGCAAAACCAGGACGAAACAGTCCCATACAGTCCTTTTCAATATAACTTATCTTTCGTCGAATTTTGAAGATAATCATTATTTGTAATTTGCAGGAAATTGTTCATGAACATCTAACTTATAAGTCGTAGGTGACACAAATTTTTAAATTATTCATTTTTATTAAAGATATTTGCTTATAAACTATAGAGTTAAATTTAGAATAGTATTGGGAAGAGCCGGCCGATGACAGCCGAGGATCGCTCGGGAGCGGTCGGTTTTCACTTTGTTGCTATGTTGTGCAGTTACACACCCTCCATCCACCCTCTTTTGTCGTTTAGAGGGCCAGACGGCAAGTTTGTCATGTCAATCGGCCGACTGAAAGCCTTATAACATAGCAGACTAGGTTTTCATAAAAAAATATTCCATTATTTGTTTATGAGACTGTCTTAAAATTAATTAATTTGTGTTATGTTATTTATATAAATATGACTGTTCAACTAATGAAATAGCACAATTTCTAAATCAAAATTGGGGACCGGTTTTTGTATGCCTGACACGTGTGAGAAGTTTTCTGAGTTTTTCAATCTTTGTGAAACAAGTAACCAATGTGAACCATGTTTATAAAATAAGAATTTTCAAGTATACAGTTCATATAATTTATTGTTTACAATTTATTATAATAATATTTCATGTTTGGGAAAAGGAAATATTTCTAAATCACCATTCAAACTAGAACTAGTTTGGTTAGTAGTCTTGTAGTAGAAACGTGTGGCGATGAAAATTGACAACCCTGTCACCCCTTCCCACTTTCTCTAGCGAGCTGGTCCGAGCGATCCTCCGCTGCCCTCGGCTGTCATCGGCTGGCTCTTCCTAATAATCTTCTAAGTTTAATTCTACTACAGATCAAAAACATGATTTTCAGCCGAGTCACTTGATAACAGTAAAACATCGGGGCGAATTTTGTTACTTACGAACTATACATTAGAGCTTTAACATAATGGCGGAAACTAAAAATAAGACCGGCATTAGTAAAAACGCACATGTAAAGCTATATTCTGGTCGCGGTCGAGCGCTTTACCAATGTGATATCATAGGCCAGCCTTCTCAAGGTTGGTTCCGTTCACTGGATTCGATGCTTTTACTCGAGTGGTATTGCACATCTTTAACCCTTTCCACTCGAGTGTTGGGGCAGCCCCGGACCCTACTAATCCGCAGTGGCGGATCCAGGGTGGAGCACGGGGGCACAGACACACTGTCGCGCCATAGCCGTCCAGACCTACACGGCTATTAGTATGGACTGTTCCCGCTTGGTCTACAGAGCGGCCGCGTCGCGTGCAGACTGCAGTGTCTTGGACGTGCTTACCATTATCACCGCTAGGCGGCATGCGCAGCGCAGTACAAAACACGGGTTTATATTAGCGTAGCGACGATTTTTCGCTTTTAACTCCAATTTCCGCTTCAAAATTGTTTTTATGCAATTGGATTAATACATTGTCACAAAAATTGTCAAGTATAAACCATTTTTTCCGATATATTTTCCTCACTAAATGAATGAATACAGAAAATACCGGCTGGCACTTTTTTAGTACTCGTGCACATTATCATTTAAACATCTATATAATCTAATTAAATTTAGTGACGTATATACTATTATTATTTTTCTTCACAAGAAAAGTACAAGCAATATTTCTGTGTAGTTGAATTTTTGAAAATTATAAACACAAATGGAACAAAACTACTATGGTACATTTAGCCCATTGAAATGTCAAAAGTTGGCCCTTTAAAAATACCTAAAGTTTTTTAAATTATAAATCCAAAATTAGAAAACGTAAAAAATCTGTTTTAAAAGAAACATTTAACAACATATTTTTTCCAAAAATGCATTTTTGGGAAAAAAATGTTAAATTTCGGCAAAATTCAAAAGTTTACGTACTAAAAAAATGTATGAATACTTAAAAATGCAAAATTAGGGTTTCTAAACTATATTATAAAGGATACATATATGCTACCCAAAAATAACTTCAAGTGTAATTTTGTGCGTTGTTTTATATATATTTTGTATTCTAAAAACTAGTAGGCCTATTAGTTTTTCCACGATAACAAAGTTCATAAAAAACACAAAATATGTTTCCGACAAGACATAAAATGCCTAATATATTCTAAATAAGCCTACACAAAAATATAGTAAACACATTATTTAGTAAGTAGGCTACCGTATTGAAAAGAAAAAATATGACGAGTATAGGCGTATTGTAAATTTTACCTTAAACAAACAAAATATGTTCCAAAAAGGCATACAACGAAGACTAATTTATTATAAACATAAATATATTAGGACTACCTCATTATTTTGTAAGTAGGCTATTACAGAAAGAATTAGCCCAAGTAGCACACATCGTTGGCCCAACGGTGGGGAATTGTCGGCACCGTTGGGGAATGGTTGGTTGGGGTGCCAACATATTGCCAATAGAGGCCCAACCAATAATTCCTTCTGTTCGGCCAACAATGAAATTTTCTGTTGGGCCAATGTTGGGAGTTAGTCTGTATAAAATTATCCTTTATTAATTCCTTATTATATTATATTTACGTGTAATTATAAAATTATCCTTTATTAATTCCTTATTATATTAATATTTACGTGTAATAAACATTATTTAAAAATCGGTTATATTGTTAGATTAAGTGATATAAAGTTATTAATAAAGTTCATGATTTTATAACATTTAGCGTGCATCGGTGACATCGCGAATCCGTCATTATTCTATCCGCCATTACAAAAAATCCATTGTTCATCCTCATCTAGTTTTACATTTGCACCAAGCAGCCAAGCATCATTGTGACTTCAGACTTCAGTGACTTGTGTGTTCATTAAGTCTGTGTCATTTGGCATTTTCAAATGAAAATGATTTGTTTTCTTAAAAACTTTATCACCATTGTGTGTTCTAAGTCTTGTGAAGTGGAAGTGATTGATTTTTTTCTTTGCAAGTAAGTATACAGCACTTATATATTTTACTTTTAGATTAGTAAAAAAATACTAACAGGGGTTACTAGTTCTTGTCTTGTTTTAAAATAAATAATTGTTCACAATTAATTATAACATGTGATTTCAGTTTTATTTTTTAAAGTGGTAGGTTACTTGTTGTTACACTACCTACCGGTAAATTAACTTTTAGGTTAAACTAAGTGATTTTTAATATTTGGTAGACTAGCTTAAAGGCCTATAAGGTAAAATATTAATAATAAAAAGATTTTACAAGCTGGACTAGGTAGTATGCATAAGAATAATTACATAACTTACAGTTTGCTATTTGCCAAAGTAGGCTAATTAATGTTTATAGGCCTACTTGGGGGAATAATAAATGCATCCTTTCTACTGGTCATAAGATAAACAAGTTATTGAGGTTAAAATTAATAAAACAAATAGCCTACACTCAAAAATATCTGGGCGCAAGTTTACTATTCGACCCTAGGCTAACCTATGGCAACAGAAATGCATGAATAATAAAAAAAACCTAAAAGGTTCTAACCTATAGTAGGCCTATTTAGTCACAGTATGTTTACCTGTATTCAACATTATTTAACAGTAGGCTAGAATGTAAAACAACTTCGTTGTCTGCAAAAATATTAGGCTAGGGTCGAATAGCAAACTTACGCCAAAATCTGTTGGATACTTCGACAACTGCAAGCCTACTAGGTATCTTGTTAATTACATAATTGGTTCTTGGTTAGGTTATGTCTAGACTTTACCCAAAATTTAATACAGAACTTGTCCTCAGCGAAGGTATTTGTTTACTTTAACTTGTCAATCAAAACTACTACAAATACACAAACCTGAACTTTTTTCTTAATAAATATAGTATTTATACACTTCACTGATGCCGGGAAACCATAGGCCTTACCTATTATTAATAATTGTATTAACTCTTAGTGTTTTCACTTAAATGTCATAGAGCATGATTCTATACTTGTGTTTTTTGACAATCATAATTACCGTACCATCATTTAGGCCTAGGCCTAGAATTAAAACAAGACAAGATTTAGAGCTGAATCTTCAAAAAGTGTTTCAGCTATATTTTAGTTTCGATTTGGAATTATAGTTATTTTTGTGTTGAGGTTTTAAAATGGTACTATAAGCTTATATTTTCCATTTGAGTTTTACGGTATGGTTTAAATTAATTATTGAAACAGTTTATTCCTAACCTATTTTACAGGTTAGGTACTAATTTTAATTTTGAAGAGGGTTATAATATAATGTATGTTTATACATTAATGTTTGTACAGTAATGTCGGCTAACATTCTCATAAGTTACTATGAATTTAAAAACTGAACTGTCCGTAAAACGACGGAGGTAAAGTTTTTGCTTGATTTAAATTCGTCAAGTCTAAAACAAGACATTGTTATATTATAAATTATCAAAAATTGTTCTCCAATTAACTTAAAGTTATGTTATTTATTTTGTATTGTAGAATAAATATTGAAATCATGAATCATAGGTGAAATATTATGTATAGCCTATCCCCTAAAGTTTGTAGAAAAAATATTAAAATTTACAAATAATTTAAAAGAAAATTTGGTGTAAGCTTAGAGATAATTTAAAAAATATTGTTTATTTATTTAAAATACGGTATATATAGCTCAACTGATTGAAAATGCATATTGTTGGTAGGATAAAAATAACCTGATATTAATGGTGAATAGTTTACAAAGACTGGGTTAGCTTCAAATTTTATGATAGTTTAGTTAGACAATAATATTTGAGTTAACTCTTCTTTAATATGCTGTCTAACTAAAATATCTTAAATTTGAAGTTGACCCAGTGTTTGTATCTTATTACCATATTAATTACTTACACCTCTAAACTTCCATTAACAGCTGATTTCATAGCATTAATTTGTATTTCTAATTTGTAGGTTATGTTAATTTATAGGAGTAGATAAATAAATAAAAATGATACTGGATCTTTAGTGTAACTTAACTCTTGTTATATCATAAACACAATTGAACGTACACATTTAAATTAAAATACGGTTTGATTAATCCTCCATATTAAAAAGAATGTATAGCTAATAATAATCTTTATAGGCTAATATATCTAAGGGTCTTCCTTCCTAGTATATTGATATGTATCGCGTTTCCTCTGTGTTTAAAAAAATCTGTTATTTTTTTCTGTTTCAGGAGAGATAGTCCTACGATGTCGTGTTGATCAGTGAAAATGTGACAAGTTGAGTTGATAATTAGTGTTGTGAAGTGAAAAATGTAAATAGAATCGTATAATAAAGTTCTTCCAGACAATGGCACAACTTTTAGTAATAGTGCGCTTTTTTCAGTTAAATAGCCTATAAAAATTAAGAAGTGAAATAATGAGTAAAGAACTACCAAAATATTGCAATGTTGTAACTATGTTTTGTAAACTGTCTTTACTTTAGTAAATTAAAGTTGTTCTAATGAAAAATAACAGTTTATAGGCCTAAGTAAATTTTCTTCATCCTATCACATACCACCCAAAGCATAATATTTATGTACATCCGTTGCATCATTTTTTAAAAGCTTATATATATAGGCCTAAATATAGTAACTTGAAATAGTTTAATAAGGATGATCCAATAAATATAAAAAATGGAATTATAAATATGGGCAGGAGGAGACAATAAATATTGTATTGGGCTTTAATTTTCATTTTGGATTTCTCTACTCGTGAACAGTTGGTTAATTGTTGGCAAATTATAGTGAAATTTCAGTTAGGCCAACATACATTATGTTTGTTTGCCCAACGTTGGGGAAGGGTGAGTTGGCCAACCGTAAGACATAGTGCCAATCCGCACTGTTGGCCAACCGTGGATGATATTGTAGGACCAACAAAACGCCAACCATTTTTGCTGCTAGGGAGGTAGGCCTAGTTATAGTTTTCACGCAATTAATAATAGCCTACAGTGACAAGAGATAAAAGTAGACAATAATATGTAATAAACCACGTACCAAATAAATCTGAAGAATGTCCTGAGAACAATGATATATAATATAACTTAAAATTATTGCTAAAATAGTACTCCAGGTAGGCTACTCTTTGCCAGAAAGAAGGTTAATGAGAGGAGTGAAAATAATAAATACAATCATATACAATGAAAAATAATTGCGTACAAACTTTATTTTAGGTTTACATCACTATTTACATTTTGTCTTCTTAATACTTGTACTTAATACCGGTACTGTCAAAACCACTAGAAGAGCCAGTTATCTATAGACAGTAATTTCAGTTTTCACTATGTTAACACTAAATTACAACTGAACTATTTAATAAACTTAATAATTAAATCATAAACTAGGAAAAACCATACAAAAAAGCAAGAAAAACAATGAAATAACAGCAATAATATCACGAAAAGGACTAATTCATATTTAAATAGCATTACAGTAAGCAGAAAAATGGAAACAATATGGCGCAGCCAATAGAAAACAAGACGTCCGTTGACCACACTGTCTCTATCTAGTCACTGTTAGTACAAATACAGTGACTAGATAGAGACAGTGTGGCCAAGTGAGGTCTTGTTTCCTATTGGTCAAGATGTCGGCAGCCATGTTTTTCCTAAATTCGTATCAGTTTACATTACATTCATTCACGTTCACATATTGTAAAAGCGACTTTACCGATTTTTTAACAGATATTTGTTAGTTTTTACTTTAAAATAAACGTAATAGTTATTTTAAAGCGATTTGTGTTGAAGTATGAGTGATATTGCACCAAATTAATAAGGAAATGACAGCCACTCTACGGAATCGTTTCAGCGCGCATATTTCAGAAGTAAGTACATAACAAAAGTCTTTTATTTACAACATTTTAAAAAGTTCGTAACATAGGCTAATCCTTTTTATCAATAGAAAAGATAAATGCAATAAATATTAGTATTACGAAATTTTAAGAACTGTTTTTGGCCCAAACCTATAATTTCGTTCGTGTTATCCCTACGTTTGTTTATAGTTTTCAAATTAAATATTGTCTTCGTTATTTTTTCTTTCTTTTAGTCTTGGTGAAGGTACAATCTAAGGCAAGAAACACATTAATAAGTAGGCCTAACTGAAATAATGAGGGAAATTAATAATGAAACCTGTTTTTCGGCTTTGAATAACTTAAACTTGAAAATCTTGAATTGCCTAACCTCAAAATCAAATAAGTGTAATTTCGATGTTAAATTGTTGTTAGAGACATTAATTTTATTATTAGCTTTCAATTGAAATATAAATAAATTAGTTAGTTAGGAAAGTTTTAATTGCTTCGCTTATTTACAAAAAAATCAGATGGAAATAAATGCATTGTAAAAATCTGAAAGTGTAACTTTGAAAATATTTAATTTGTAAAATTTATTCATTGATTAAAAAGGCTAATAATTAACAACAGGATAATAATTTTGCATTTTGATTTAGGCCTATTTGTGTTTTATTTTTCGTTTTGTTATACTTTGAATTTTTGATATTTTAATTTATTCATTAAGTTAGGAAAAATTTCAAATTTAGCTTTAAGAAAATCATTTTTAAGATTTTGCTTTTCAAACTGAATTGAAACCTAAAATCAGTTGAGGATTAAATTAATTCTCAACCTATAAGCTGAGAATTAAATTTAATTAAAAACAATTTTATTATGACCAGTCAAATACTTTTACAGATAGCTACAAATTATTGAAAATTTGGTTCCTTGAAAATAATACAAAACCTTAACTTTTATTCAAATAAACCGCATAAATAATGTAATTGAACTTCAAAATGTTTTTTTAACGTAGAATTGAACAAAGAAAATAATAGTGCAACTTGTTTTGATATAGCTTTATTAGTTTGTAATTAACGTCAGTAGGCTACTCAACTATCGGCATAGGCTAGTAAAAAATGTGATAGTAGTCTAAATCATTATTTTTTATAGGTTATTTCATTTTAAACAACTTATCTGCTTTCTAACTACTTTTTAACATTTAAAAAGTTGTTTACGAGGCCTTTATGAAATCAAACAAAAGGTTTTATAAATATTTTGAAAATAAATTACATTATACTTTATGGCAGATAACATTACTTTTAGGAAAAACATGGCGGCCGCTTTCATGTGGCCACACTGTCTCTATCTAGTCACTGTAGTGCAGACTGCAGTGTCTTGGACGTGCTTACCATTATCACCGCTAGGCGGCATGCGCAGCGCAGTACAAACGTAATGGAAGTGAATAGTAAGCTGCCGTGTATCGTGTATTGATCATACAAAACATTATTACTATATATTTATATTGTG
>JAGFPH010002492.1:21491-41843 GCA_018207615.1 Philaenus spumarius | reverse complement strand
TATAACTGACAACTATCGAATGGTATAACTGACAACCATCGAATGGTATAACTGACAGCTATCGAATGGTATAACTGACAACTATCGAATGGGTAGAACTGACAACTATCAAACAAAAAAATGACAGTAAAACATCGTCCAACTTATTGGTCGCGCAAAGTATTATAGCCTGCACTTTATTTCCATGGGTGTTGAACCAGTAGGACTATATGTTACTGTTACCCTTTATC
Organism: Philaenus spumarius; assembly: GCA_018207615.1. Taxonomy (NCBI): domain Eukaryota; kingdom Metazoa; phylum Arthropoda; class Insecta; order Hemiptera; family Aphrophoridae; genus Philaenus; species Philaenus spumarius. Next base: position 41,613 of record JAGFPH010002492.1, on the reverse strand, counting down.
CTATGGTTTTCACAGCTATACAATTAAAGAGGCTACAAAAGTGTAACGTTTTTTAAAATAAAATATCATAATACATCATTATATTATATTCAAACTAGCCAAGTTTGTTCCGGTGAATCATAAAATTTGAATTTTAGGATTGAGGGATGCTGCTGGTTATAGGAAGTGTTGTGTTAACTGTACTCTAAACACTAAAATTGATCATGCACGTTGAATCTGATTGTTCACCACTATATTCCGAGGAAGCGTTTCGTATCATCACTAAAAACTCGTGTTAAAAAATGAACGGACACCTAGTAATTAGCAAAAAAAATTTATTTTAAATTAAATCTTTTTGTACCGAAGCAATATACTAAAATACTTCTGTTTTCTTTGTCGTCAGTGGATGGTGAGGTAAGGAAAACAGCAATAGGGTATCAAGAGGCTAAATCGTATTCAATAGAAATTATGTTACTTTTAATTTGTAATGCAATTGTTGTAATAAAATAAGTTCAAAACATGCCATGAAGGAAGTTGTGAAACAAATCAGAGAAAAGTTAGGAAAATAAATTACGAAAATTTTCTAAGAAAGCTGAAATAGTTGCTCCAATAAAGTTGTACTCTCCTAGCGAGTAGGTTTAATCACAAGCTACTTCTTGCGGCGCTGACAAAAAAATTACAGTCAATGCTTGAAACAAGATTTTAATATTCCTAAACAAATCGATATAAACGAAAAACCCAGATAGCTTTCCATTTTTCAACTTTTTACACACATTGAAATTATTAAACTCCCATTTTTTATATACACATACCATCTATAGCGTGTAAAATAAACAGAACACTGTTTCTACACAAGTATTAAATCTAGCACAGTTATAAAAAACTGTAAAGCAATGTACAAACAATACGTAAAGATCTAACATTGAAAGATAAAAATAGATTCGCGTACAAAAGTTGATTCGCTGATAAAATTACCTTAATTATATGGTTCTGCTTTTACAGTACAAAAATAAATTATAAAATATCACATATCAGAATACGGGGGAGCGAGTGTAGACAAAATTGGAGAAGAGAGAGTTGGCTGGGAAGAGACTTAAGTTGTACTATATGTGTGTGTGTAACATCTGCTATATCTAGTGCACCCAGTCTTAAAATGTACTTTGTTTTTTATGGAGATGATACAGATGGTGGTCATAAGGGGCAAAATAAAGAAAACATCTGCTAAACATATGCCAGAAAACGCTTCTTCAACACTTTTCCGCCATTTTGTTTCTTGTACTGAATATCTCTAGAGCGGCTTAACCGATTTAGTTGAAATTTCGTACGTTGTAAAGGCGTAAATTTAAAAAAAAAACTAATACATTTTTGTAGTTCATAATATACTACTGAATGGTTTATCTATCAAAGCTATCGAACAAAAAGTAACCGTAAACAGTAAAAACTAAAGTTTAATTTTAATAAATCTGTACTAATATTATAAACTGGTAAAATTTTTGTGTTTGTTTGTATTTAGGGGTTAATCTCTGGAACTAATGGACCGATTGAAAAAATAGCTTTACTAATAAAAAGCTACACTATCCCTGACTAACATAAGCTATAATTCATTTTGATAAAAACGTTTTTATTCCAACATTTGTAAGTTTAGTCGGAAACAATCTTAGGTTAGGCCCAGAATGAGGAACAACCACATGTATTTACATTTATTACCATAGAAACCAATTGAATAAAACAACAGATAACACAGCTGTTTGCTCCAATGTTATACCATTGACAGCAGATTTCAAACTTTGAAATAATTATTTATATTTCTAACTTTTAGGTTAGGTTTTTATTAAAGTGTAGACCTGAGCCTTGTTGGTTCTTTTAACCATATATAACTGCTGTTATAAAATATACGAAATCATTTGATTTGAACATTTAACATTATTTATCGTCTTAGCTTTGGGGTTATTATTATTCTTACACCTTTATTATAAAGAAAACATAAAATGGTCATGTGTTTAGAAGGTTCCAACGGGGTTGGCGTGCGGGGCAGGCAGGGCGTTCCCCTAGTTTCACATATTTTGATCCATTGGGATGGTTACTAACTGAACTCCCGTGGATGATATTTTGTAATTAGAAATTAGTAAAACACATTCATCACTGATGTCGTAACTCGTTCAAATCAATGCGAAAATGCAAACGAATCGGTTTTTACAGAGCGAGCACTTCCTGTGTGTCGACACTAACATACGGCTCCCGTGCATATTCGTTATGTTTTTAACAATTTACTGCCTGCGTAGGATTGCTTTGTGCTTTATGTACAAGGAGGGGGGGGGCTTGTATAGTAGTTTAAAAAGGTTTGTATTCACATTGATGGAAAGCTCGTGATTTGGGTTCTCTAAAAAGTGCATCAACACTGAGGTTACAAAAAACCGCAAAACGTATCCAGTCTATACTTGAAACTACGGTACGCTGTTGGACTCTTAGCCTCGGTATTCGGAAAGGAAAATTGGTTCCCTTCGCTTGCAGCCTACTTTTGTATCGAAAAAAGCTTTTTAAGCTAAGAACTCTGTAAGAATCTTCAACGTACCAAGTCTTATTAAATGGAAACATTTCAAAAACTTAGAAAACTGGTACTAGACATAAACTTAGAAACGCCGATGAACGAACTGTCTTTAATTATATTGTTCAATTTAAGAATCACTGGAATAAAATTAGTTGTTGGTCTTAGACAAGTTTAAGTTCTTGTAGGCCTAAATAAAAATAAAAATAAAATAATTTTACGAATAAAATTTCACGGGATTATTTTTTTAAATTGTTTTATCAACCATAAAACAAATAAAATTTCCGAAACAATATGTTGAAAGGTTTATAGTTGCTATCTGATGATGTAAATAAACATTTTTCTTATTTACAGAGTATTACAAAAATAATTTTAAAAATAGAATATTTTTGCGTTTAGAAAAAATGCAACTAACGTTATCGTAGTAAATGTTTTACACCTGTAAGACAGTCCTGTTACAGAGCTTTTCATTGATTTGTAGAAGCATGTACTATACCTACTGGGTTATTGCAAAGGATGCAGGACATCTGAATATGTACAATTGTTTGTTTTTATTACCTAAAGATGGGCAGTTTGGTAGAAAACCCGAGGAAAATAAGTTTAAAAGTCATTAGCAGACTAGCGTAACATACTGGAATCAAATTTGTTCCAATAAATAGGGTACCACAGTGGTATTTACAAACAACTTGATGTTTTTAACTTTCAGGGTTTCGGTACTTCAGTGTTTAAGTCTCTTCTAACTTTAAGTAAAATTGCATAATTTACTTTTTAAAAGGAATAATCACTCGCTCCGCCCCTTTAAACCTAGCTCTACCATTAACCAATTAGTCGTCAACTCGTACAATATATAATACTGTATATAGTCACTGTAACAACAGTGTGTAGTGACGGTGCGTTACCGCTAGATGCCGCTAGTGCACTGGCCGCTGTGGCTAAACAGTTGCGGTAGTGAGCCAAGTCCACGTGGGTGATTGCGCAGTAGTGAGTGTTGGCTCTAGCGTTGGTCATGAGTCTATCGGTCTGTACGGCGTTGGCCTGGTAATACCTGGAACAGATAGGCGACTGTAACCAAGGGATGTTTTCAAATACCCTAAAGCAATACAGTAAAAATTCCCATCAGAATGAGGAAGTGATTTTTTTACATTTTTGATACATAAAAATGTTCTAGCTCTTGAAATTTTATTATTTTTGTTTCAGAGAAGAAAACCGCAAAAACAACCGCTAAAACACTGAAATATTAATTATTTTAGCCCCTTCGAAACTACTCAGTGGAATTTATTCCATAAATATTACACAGACAAATTAAAGCCACTAACTTTCGGTCACTTCCTTCAAAGGAATTAAAATGAGGTAACTATTTATACCCGTTACACAATAAGTATAAACTTCACTAACTTAGTACAAACTTAGTGAGCTGAAATTCGGTGCGTATTATCCTTTGATGATTTTCATTTCGATTACTTAAGTCTATGGAGTAAAATAGGAAACTAATTAAAAATAAACTAGCTGACCCGTGCGAAGCATTCGCATTCTAACTTACTTAAATCCCACTTAATTAACGTATACACCGTATATTTATTTAGTTAGTGCGTATACTATACGATACTAACTATAGAATTAATTAAAAAAAAATAGCAATGTAGTGGAGTAACGGCAGCTCTCCAGCTGGGTATTGTTATCATCAGTGTTGCCAGAAAATATCCCTACAACTTACTTGACCTTACATTACTGTTACTTTCGGATTCTTTATTTCTTTTTTTTTCATATAATTGTATTTTGTATATTTTCTGGTGTAGCGGTTAAGGAAAGCTTTAAAATGATACCTCATTCATGTAATTCGATGATGTATTGGAAGTTATGGCGTACCGACAAAAAATTGGCTTTGAGAAATAATATATGTGATAAAAATTTGTGCAGTTGCTCTAATAAGTTAAACTTCTTGATCTTGGCATTTAATATTAATTTAGATATATGCTTTTTACTTTCTCACTATACTATAGTATAGAGAAAGTATAGTGATCGCAAAAAAAATCGATGTTGAGATTTTTGTGGAAATATCCGTTTTGGGACCCCCTGAGTCAAAAAAAGTGGTTTTTACAAAATGTCTGTCTGTATGTCTGTATGTATGTCTGTATGTCTGTATGTCTGTATGTCTGTATGTATAAAAAGCTAGAGAGAAAACTATTCGATCTATTTCAACCAAATTTGCACCAAACATGTCCAGTACGCCTGTATAGATGCACGAAAAAGGGTTTTGAACAATTTTGAAAAACAACCCCCTTTTTGGCCAAAAAACCCCCAAAAAATCAGTTATTATTTTTTTATAAAAAAACGGCTCTAACGATTTTGATAAAATTTGGCTTATTTGTAGCCTTTAATGTGCCCTACCATATACAAAAACCCGCATCTTTCTAAAAATTCTCGTTTAGCTAATAATAATAATAATAATAACTGATTTTGGGGGGTTTTTTGGCCATAAAGGGGGTTGTTTTTCAAAATTTTTCAAAACCTTTTTACGTGTATCTATAAAGACCTAATTGACGTGTTTGGTGCAAATTTGTTCGAAATCGATCGAATAGTTTTCTCTCTAGCTAATAATAATAATATTTATTAGTTATTCGCCTACTTTAATAAAAGTATACAAAGCTAGAGATAAAACTATTCGATCGATTTCAACCAAATTTGCACCAGACATGTCCAGTACGCCTTTATAGATGCACGAAAAAGTATTTTGAACAATTTTGAAAAACAAACCCCTTTTTGGTCAAAAAACCCCCAAAAAATCAGTTATTATTTTTTTATAAAAAAACGGCTCTAACGATTTTGATGAAATTTGGCTTATTTGTAGCCTTTAATGTGCCCTACCATATACAGAAACCCGTATCTTTCTAAAAATTCTCGTTTAGCTAATAATAATAATAATAACTGTTTTTTGGGGGTTTTTTGGCCATAAAGCGGGTTGTTTTAAAAAAAATTTCAAAACCATTTTACGTGCATCTATGAAGACCTAATTGACGTGTTTGGTGCAAATTTTTTCGAAATCGATAGAATAGTTTTCTCTCTAGATAATAATAATAATATTTATTAGTTAATCTCCAACTTTAATAAAAAAACTTTCCTACACCACCCTACAAGTCACAGTGAATCTGTTTAGTAATTTAAATGTATTTGTGAGAAAGTATGTGCCAGTTCCTGGTACCGTTTATTTATTAAATGTTCAGAAATTGAGCTTTAGGCAAGACCTTTATTTTGAGACCTTGAGCACCTCTTTCGTGACCTTGAGGGAGGGGGGAGGTAGCTATTTAGGGTTAAACGGCCAACAATCGCGTTACAGATTTGAGGAACGACTAACAACGCTTTTTCACCCTCCAGCCCTCTCCCAAATCCCTTTCCGGAGGGTGGAAGTCGGTAGACTTTTTCTACAATGTTTATGATAAAAGAACCTATAGGTGAAATATTTCACTTGGGTGTGTTAATACAAAAGAAAATCTCACATTACATTTACTAAAAGACTAACTCACCAGATCATTTATTAATAAGCAATTTAAAATTAAATAACTTTTTTTTAATAGATGTATGTAGTTTGACTGGAAGATTTTGTTACATAATTTGTGCTAATATGTTATAGTTACAAAAACGTTTTTATTAATTTGTTATTCCTCAAAGATATTTAAAGTACGCGATGTCTATGATCAAATTTACGAAAATACTACTGCAATTTTGAAATATATACATTACAAAGCTTTAATATACAATTGCCTTAAACTCAGTATTTTAAAACAATCAAAGTTTTCATTGCAGTTTTTAGAATAATTTTCTGAATTAAATGAAGTGGCTCTAGAATCGAACTAAAAGCGCCGCCCAAGCTATTACCCCCCCCCCCCCCTATAAGTAACAACATGCCAAGTTGCATGGAAACAAACTAATTTTCTAGTTTTTTACTTTCTCACTATACTATAGTAGAGAGAAAGTATAGTGGTCGCAAAAAAAATCGATGTTGAGATTTTTGTGGAAACATCCGTTTTGGGACACCCTGCGTACAAAAAAGTGTTTTTTTACAAAATGTGTGTCTGTTTGTCTGTCTGTGTGTATACAAAGCTAGAGAGAAAACTATTCGATCGATTTCGAACAAATTTGCATCAAGCATTTCAATAGATGCACGAAAAAAAGGTTTGACATTTTTTTTTGAAACAACCCCTTTTTTGGCCAAAACCCCCCCAAAAAATCAGTTATTATATTTTTATAAAAAAACGGCTCTAACGATTTTGATAAAAATTTGGCTTATTTGTAGCCCTTAATGTACCTTGCCATATGCAAAAAAACCCCGCATGTTTCTAAAAATTCTCATTCAGCTAATAATAATAATATTTATTAGTTACTCTCCTACTTTAATGAATCCCCTATCCTACTTTAATACAACTATGAAGTCACAATGAATCTGTTAAATAATTTAAATATGTTTGTAAGAAAGTATGTGCCAGTTTCTGGTACCGTTTATTTTTTACTTTACTAAAGCATTTATGTATCACTTCTGAATGTTTGTGGTAATTTTTATGAAATTGGAGACACATGTTTCACATTAGCTGTTTAATATTGCTGCAATAGTGAATCAACCCCTTCCCAAATCATTTTCAATAGGGTGGCGTGAGATGTATGAACACATAACAAATGATCCGGTTGATGTGCAATTTGATAATCAGCACAAGTGAGATTTTAGCAAGTGAGAGTATGAGAAATGGTTAATTCGACCACGCAGCTGAACCGTTGACGTGAGTTAAGTTAATTTCTTTAATTAAGTTTATATGTTTTACGGTTTCAACCAACTATTTGGGAAATTGGTCTACTCAGGAAGGCGCTGAATAGCTGTATGTGTACACGAAATATGATAGAATTTGTTTGCGCCTCAGCCTGCAGCACCGGCTCACGAGCTGGTTCGTTCCGTTAAGCGCGGAAAACTCGTTTTGCGAGTTAGCGACTCACCCTGTCGGACTCGGATTATGAACTGTTCCGCTTCGCGAGTTTGCATCCCGGCCATCTGCCTCGGATCAGAAGCTGCCCCCGTGGTAAAATCCGCCAGTTTGAATTGAACCGGGTACTTTAAGGTTTGATCGATTTTGGAGGAACCAGACTAGCTATCAGGATTGGTTAAAAAGTACAACATTTACAAAATAATCTCCTACATTAGTTTTGTTTTAGATATAACCCGTAAAAAGTTTCATTCTAGTACGAAACATCTCAAAAAACATTGACTTCCATTCAACCGTGCTTCAGGTTGATGGACAAACTCGTCCGAGCGACTTAGCTACCCTACACGTGTACTAAATGTATACCAAATCGGAAGTGTTGGAAGTGAATATGAGCGGGGGTGCGTGTGTGGGTGTTGGGACGAGTAGTTATGGTTGAAATGGGGGAGTAATATAATATTGATTGCTTTTAGAATCAGGAGATCCAAAGTTATTTCAAAACACTGCGTGGGAGTGATGTATCACATTGTAAGTTCGAAAATACTTTGAAAGTAGATTCGGAACAGGATGTGAGAGTTGCGGAGGAAATTACATACTATTAAAAATTGTGAAAATGTCTAAGTTGGTTTAATCACTCTACCTAATTTTGTAGAATTTTAATTTGAATCTTGAATAGTATTTACTATTAATCATAATAACTTGTATGCAATAAATACGTCAATTTAATAGAAACACTATCGTTTTAAAACTAGTTTATCAAAACATATAAGTACTGACGGTTACATTAAATGGATAGACTCACGTTGAGATTGCACTGTACAAGGAACAAATACAATCGGCTTAGTTCTCCAACGTAAAAATGGATGGTACGTTATTAATTTAGCTGTTTGTATACACGCTCAAAACAACATTTTCCAAACTCTTATGCAAAAAACACATTTAAAATCAACCCTTAGACTTCGTCATATTTCATTCTCCCTTCGTTCTACACGAACGCCTCTATTTGGAAAGCTAGAATTTTGTTTGGAACTATAGAAATGTATTCCTTAATTCCAGAATGGGACATTTTGAAGGCCGGAAATTTATGTGAAACTTTACAATTTTATTTAAAATCAACAATTTTATTTGAAATTATAGACTTGTATTTAGAATGCTTGAGTATTACTTGTAAAGCTGTAATTTAATCTGCAATGCTGACATTGTATATGGCAGTAGAGCTTTATTTGGAATACTAGAACTTTATCTAATAAGCTAGAATTTTAATTAGAATACTATAGCTTTTTCCGAAACGCTACAATTTTTTATTTAGAACGCTTGAATGATAATTGCAAAGCTGTAATTTTATCTGCAATGCTGGCATTTTATTTTCCACTAGAGAATATTTGGCATTTTATTTGGAATGCTAGAATTTGATCTGATAATCTAGAGTTTTAATTAGAATATAGTTTTTTTTGTAAAACGATAGAATTGCATTTAGAATGCTTAAATATTACTTTCAGAGGTGTAAATTCTATCTGCGAGACTGACGTTTTATTTGGCAGTAGAGTTCTATGTTTAATGCTAGAATTTCATCTGAAAAGCTAGAATTTTAATTTAATTACTAGAGTTGTGTGTGAAACGCCAAATTGCATTTAGAATGCTTGAACATTGATTGAAAAGCTGTAATTTTATTTTGATTTTATTTGAACTACTAGAATTCTACTTAGAATGATAGAAATTTATATGAAATGCAACAATTTTAACTATCGTGTTTGTATATTACTTGAAAACTGTAATTTTAATTGATGTGGTATCATTTTTTGGGGGAACACATTCAAATTATATTTGGAATGATAATTTAATCTGATAAGCTTGAGTTATACTTAGAATGCAAGAACTTTGTGTGAACGCTACCATTTTATTTTGAATGCTACAAATGTATTCTGAATTCTACAATGATATTTCAAATCTTAGAACTTCGTTAGAAATTCAATTTTTTTTATTTATAATTGTTGAATATCACTAGAAAACTTGTAATTTTATTTAAAAGGCTGACATTTTATTTTAAATGTTATCATTTTTATTTGGAATGTTAGAATATTATTTAGAATGCTAGAACTTAATTTAATACTAAAACTTTATTTAGAATGCTAGAACTTTATCTTAATTTCATTTAAAATGCTAGAATATCATTTAAAATTCAAGAACTTTATTTGGAATACTAGAACTTTATTTATATCGTTAGAACTTTATTTATTTGTAATGTTCAGAAAGAGAAATTACAGTCTGTCTTACTTCAAACGTTTTTTATTCACAGCAGGTAAAAAGTGGATACACAAATTACTGAACCATAATAATATACTATTAAACTTGTTTTAAATGTATAAATAATTATACGATTTGCACTAATAAAAATGATCCGTCTTTATATTAAGAAATAAATTATAAGTAAACCAAGAACCATTCAAAGATAATTTTACATTTGATGTTTACTAAGGAGAACTGAAGTGGAGATGGACGGTGTTTTCAAAGCTTTACAATCTAGTCAACCATAACACGAGACTGAAAGTGTTTTAATTCCCGCGTGTGAAATCTAAAGTCTGGCATGCAAGGATTAAACGGGAGAAGAAATAATGTTTAGACTGATTCCATGAAGGGGCAAAACAAAACATATGCGTAGAAGGTTGAACGATGTTGTGAATGCAAAACAGAGGCAAAGAAAACATTAGTAAGAGGGGTGGCTTAAACATTGCACATGGTTTAAAGCAAGTAACGTGAGGTTTAGCTTGGTTTATTGCGGCAAGTGAAACTCTTTTTATTTTGTTACACAAATATTAGTTGATGTGATTTCCCCACCTTCCTTCGTTCTAAACAGTTATCCCAGTGAAAGTTCCATAGCATGTGTCACCGACAAAAACTACCCAGCTTAACCAAAACACCATTGAGATTGAAGCTTAAACCACATATTGATATGCTAGTGGAGTCAACTTCCAATAATAACATTTTCCGTTGTCACCCCTAAATGCATTTTCGACAAACTGAAAGTATCGGTTTGTCTTTTAGAGTCCTGTTAGCTAATATTGCTTTTATATCTGAAATGTTTATCGATACAGTGTGTGCTGCCATCGGGAGCATGGAATTTAAAAACACGTTTTCGTGCAGGTAACAAAACATTACCAATGAATACAGAACTTATAAGAAGCGCATGGAGAATTGTCAGCCCGGTTGGTTTCCGCCAAATCGAGCTTAGCGTGGCGGCCGTCAGGCAGCGCTGGATGAAAATCTCCACCCGTCTTTGACTCACTCACACTTTCGAACCGACGACGTAGACAGGGCTAATTCTATAGCCCTGGACAGTAGAGCTCTCGCTACCTAGCGGCTGCCGCGGTTAGCTTGCCAGATTCAAATAAAACTAGGCTGAATCTTCAACATCGACGTTGCGCTTCTTATAAGTTCTGTATTCATTGACATTACCCAAATGTACAAATTTTCCATTTTGAACCAATACAAATGTTTTCGGTAATCCAATTTTTCTAATATAATCAAAGTTTGTTTACGGTTTTCTTTCTTATTCTTGATAATACAAGGTGTGCTGCTAACTAATCGAAGACGACTTCTAGAGCCTTAGTTTGTCGCGGCTTGGGACGAGAAGAGTCCGCGGGCGTTACTTAGTCCTTATACGGACTCAGGTGGTCACTCAATCAATGACATATCATAGTACCCAACGTAAACCAAAAATCCCTCGATCATGAAATACAACAGGCATGTTGACTAAATGGTGGTATCTAAAACAACTTCAAATTTAGTCTTCCATTTTCAACCCTTAAAAATCCTTAAATTTATTGAATTTAATAACATGTAATATATAAAAGTTCTTATTGTTATGTTAGCTAATATTTATGTAATGAGGAATTTTGCCGATACGTCATGCATCGTGAGCAACAGGAAGCTGTCTGCATTCAGGTTGTATTTCGCTTAATTATTATTCAAAGACCTCTGCCTATTCGTCATTATGTTCTGTTGTATTTTTATAAAATCGCAACAACTTCCGAAGTATTATTGTATTTTTTATATAATTTAATACAATACTAAATTCCGATTAAAATTCTTCAAGTGTTGATCACAGTCTTCAAAGCTAAGTTAATTTAGAGTTCAGTGCAAACAAATCATTTAAACAAGAAATAATTCGAAAACGCAGATGAACCGCTGACGTGCGTTTAACGAATTTACCAAATACAGTTTTAGGGCTTCAATCAACTATTTACGGAAAGAGAAGTCTACTAACGAAGGCGATGAATGTTCGAAATATATTAGTCGAATTTCTTTACACCTCAGCATCCAACCCCAGATCGTGCCGCTCGTAGAGGGAAAACTTGTTTATAGTATGTTTTGTTGTTTTGTGGTATGCTTATGGTATTTTACTTTTTGATTGATTTTGGAAGAACCAGTCTGGCTATAAGATCGTGTATAAAAATAAAATATGCAGAATAATATCGTAAAAATATGTATTCTTTTTAGATAAAATCCCAATCAAATTTCATTCAGGTACAAAAAATATCAACAAAATTTACTTCCACTCAAAACACGTTTTTCCTGTTTTTGATGTTTTTTTTTGTTTTTTTTTGTTAACGAACGTGTTCGAGCGAAAACCAACGTGTTTACCAAACTTGGACCAAATGGCAAGTAAAATGATGCCATTAGAGTGCGAATATATATAGATATATTTTTAATGACGTCCCAAAACGTGTTCTGTGGACCATGATCGGTGTCATTGACCATTTCCGACCTTAGGTCTCATCATAAGAGTCTCTGCAAAAGCTTATCTTATGAAAATTCTCTAATAAAATACTTTCTACAGCTAAAACACTACGTGTCCCACGAAGAGGTCGCTACTTTTTAATTAATATGCCTTACATATGGAACACACTACACACTTGACATTTTACAGTTATGTTATATAGATATTTGATGGTGGTAAAAATGAGTTTCCACTTTGATGTTAGACGTGTGTTTTTATTTCAGCAGCGTATTTACCGAGCAAGCTTTCTTTAATCCGTTTATAATTACATTGTATTTAAATGGCTCATTCAAACGTTCCAGTTTACTTTGCGAGGTTATACAAGCAAACTTTGACATAGCTTTGGCATTAACCAAGTTTTCGTTTCTTTTCCGTTTTGAAATCTAGATTTATAGATATTTTCTTTTGTAACGGTATAATCTAATGGATTCAATACTCAAGCCAAACTATACATGCTATGAATTTCGCAGATAGATATCAAACTTTAATAAGGTCCAATGTACACGAAATTGTAACGCAAACGAGCATCTATTGTTTATAAGCAACACTGGTCGTTATGTTATTCAAGTACATTTTTAAATATATTCGAAACCATATTAAAAATAGTGATTATTGTAATGATTAAATAGAAGCCTACTCACAAACCTCACAATAATATATATTAAATTTAACTTTTTGTAAATATATTTTTTGTTTTGTTTTCAGTTGTCCGCTAATATTATAAAGGAAGGATGTGGCGGCTAACAACAATCAACAATAGTTTAAGAAAAGTGTAATTTGTGTAATTGTGCTGCACCTGATGATGTGACGAACGAACTGAAACTACTAATCAAGAGGATAGTGACTGACTTCTTACATAAGGTAAGTTAAAGTTGTTAAGTTGTTTTGGGAAGAGAATTTTTGGCAAAAGTACCCAAATGTTGACCATGTATGGAATTAAAGTTATAAAATACACATTAAAATACGTTAAATACATGGTCAACATATACTTAAAACGGATATATTTAGTGTAAAATGTACCGTAAAATGTTCCGTAAATCGAGTTTCCTCACTTTTTATATTTTTTTCCCGCTTTTTCGACTAAACGGTTGATTGTTTCTACTACTGTATATCACATACAAAAAATACTTAGAATATTAACGCAGTGGTACTTTCAAGCAACTCATAAATTCCGAGATGTGGGCAAAAACCCAAATAACGTTCAAAAATTTGTTTGCAAAAAAACTATGTTTCCGAGTAAAATCGAAATTTTCCAACCTTTGATTCGTATACAGCGGCTCCCAATTATAAAGGTGTCAAAAATAAAAACTACAAACTATTTTTCGCTTGTTGCCTAGACGATTAGGTTATAGTGTGCAACAGCTGGACGTGTTGCGCGGTCCTCACCCCTTGCGGTAACCTGCGACGGTGCCTCTTCCTTTTCGGGTTTACCATCGGTCCTCTTGCTAACGTACAGGCGTTGTCAGGATTTCTGTGATGTAGGAAGTTTCATCAATAAAATTGGTAAACTGTTGTTTTACTTCAAAATGTTTATTTTATTTTAAAGCAAAATAATAATTTCCTCTGCTGGCCAGGACTTACATGGTTTTTTTATGGTTTTATAACTAAACTAACTGAAAGTAAAAGCAAGTTCACCGTGTGGTCCAAGGTAACTAACAGACTGATTTAGGCTTGAACATTTAACTATAAACTGTGACATCAACTAAATTTGTTGGGTGCAAGATATTATTTAGCACAGCCACCATCGACATAGATCCTGTGGTCATTTTTACTTTCTCCACCCTATACGTAGTATATGGAGAAAGTATTGTTTTCGTAAAAACGTTCGAATTTGAATTTTCAGTTGAATTATCTGTTTTGGTGCTCCCAGAACCCCAAAAAATTGTTTAGTGCAATTATCTGTGTTGGTGCTCCCTGAACCCAAAAATATTTTTAGTGGAATTTTTTGTTTTGGTGCTCCCTGAACCCAAAAAAGTGTTTTTAACGTGGTGTCTGTCTGTCAGTGTGTCAGTATGTATACACGACCAGAGGGGACACTATTGGTCCGATTTTCATGAAATTTGGTATGTAGGTACTAAACCCTAATATCTCCAGGCGTTTTTTTCATTTTTTATAATTTTTAATTTTTAAGGGTAATTTACCCCTAAAAACCAATAAAAAACGACAAAAATGCAAATTTCTCAAAAACGGCTCTAACGATTTTGATCAAATTTTCAGTATTTATAGTGCTTAAGATGCCAAACAAAATGACACCATCCGCTTTTATCAAAACTTCGGCGTTTCATAATTATGGGGAAATGTTAAAAAATAAACAAGTTTATGTTGTCAATCTAGCATCACGGCAACGGCCGCAAGGGATAGCACAACGGTAGAGAAGACGGCCAGTAATTCAAAGGTCGCGCGATCGAATCCCGCCTGGGACAATAACTTTTTTATACGATTGACGTAGGTAGAATATTATTTTTTTGTTTTGTTCTAAAAAGTAGTAAATAAAATGATTAAAAACAATATTATTTTGACTACAGTAAGTTGGGAGAAAGTTTGTGTCAGTTAACTGATACCGTTTATTATATAAGGTGATGGGTACCTGTCAGAGACGAAACAGTTCCAAACAGTTATCTGTAGTTTTACGAATCTTTTATCGGAATTTGATGAAAGCTGTTGTAATTTGACGAAATGTGTTCTCGAATATCTAAACCGTAATTGTTTCATTTTATAAATTGTAAATTATATATTTTTTAAATGATATTAGCTTATAAAAGTGAAGAAAAACATGCATGATGTTTTGTTGAATACTTGAACAGAGAAAATATCGATTTTTGTTATCTACTAAGTATGCTTTGATAATGTGTCACTGTTATTCGTATAATAGTTTCTCAATATCACTGTATGGCTCTAGGAGTTCAAAAGTTGAAGTTATTGCAAAACGGAACATTTCCATAAAGCTGTCTACAGTCTTCGAACCTTTCTTCGAATTTTGAGTTTATGAACATCAAACTTTAATTCGTAGAAGATAGAAATTGAGAATTATAAACATTCTTTATAAATACAGTAGATGAAAAACATTATTTTCAGTTGAATTTCTTGAAAACATCGGGACGGCTTTTGCCGTCTACTGAATATACATTGGCGTTTTCTGTAATTGTGTATGCATATGGCGAAAATAAAACTTCCCAGGAAAGGCGTAAATACTTACAAGGGATATTTCAGTCGCGCTCAATTGTGTTACTAATGCATAGCATATGGTCAGCCTTCTCAAGGTCTATGCATTCTCTCGAACTCTTAAAACCGATAACAGCTGTGGTAACTACAATGACAGTCGTATAATACAAGTACCTATGCCTAAACTGGTTGACTGCTATGAGACACATCAGAGCAGTCCTTCTAGGCTACGAGACACATTTCGATGTCTCACTGCCATAGATACAGTAATTCAAAGACTGATCAATATCTGTTTGTGTACCTGTATTCAAGAAAAAACATACTTTACTTGTAGTGAATATTTGCTGATTATAACAGTGTTCTTAGGGCCACGATGGCTGTGGTTGTTAAGGCGTCAAAGCTTTATCAATCGTCATGGCAACCATCAATGGAAAAGTTCCGGGTTCAATTCCCATTGACCCCGAATAATTTTCTAAATGGTTTCTTAACAGACATAATTGGCTGTGGTTCGGATTCCACATAAAACTGTAGGTCCCGTCTTCATTGGCCTTAAGTGCAAAACAGCAGGACGTTAAAAAAAACAAACAAAAAACAGTTTTCTTAGTATTTGAGTAACATATCTAGGTCAGAAGCTACTTGGTGTATAAAAACAATGTAAATCGTCCATACAATACATTGTGTTTGTATATAAAGTATATTTTCGTATGTTAATTGTAGTGTGATTTTTATTTTCATAGGTTGGCAATAAGAATACTAATAGAGACAAAACATCTGATCAAGTGATCATTGTATTTTGTGTTTACACAGTTTACATCATATTATATATCTTTCTGCTGTAAACCATAACATCAAATCAGAATGAATATGCAATAGATACTGCAATATAAATAAATAGCGTAGTTATAACCAATAACAACTGAATGTACAAATTAATTACTTTTCTTATATACCTACTTAAAGATTTTTTTTGCGAAAAAAATGTGTATTTTTATATTGTTTACAATAGAATGTAACATAAATTAGTCGTGTAATATTATTTTATTTCTTTATTGATTAAAAAAACATAATTTTTCTTTCTTCACTATCAAAATTTAAAGAATATATACTTTTTATTCTTGTAATTATACCTAAAGTAATATTAGGAAAACGTTATACCGACGCGCTACGACTCTTTAACTGTAAAAATCGGTTTACCCATACTCAAAAACATATAAACTAATACCCCCACATTGTATTTTCAAAATATTGACTCCAAAAGCGTGACCCCTACGAGCTCTTTCGTAGGAAAATATTATACCTCACACTTTATTTTCAAAATGTTGACCCAAAAACGCGATCCTGACGCGCTACAACTTTTTAACTCTCAAAATCAGTTTTCCCGTACCCAAAAACATATAAAACGATACCCCACACTGTATTTTTAAAATGTTGACCCAAAAACGTTATCCCTACGCGCTACGACTCTTTAACTGTAAAAATCGGCTTTCCCATACTCAAAAACATATAAACCAATACCCCCACACTGTATTTTCAAAATATTGACTCCAAAAACGTGACCCCTACGAGCTCTTTCGTATGAAAATGTTATACCCCACACTGTATTTTCAAAATGTTGACCCAAAAACGTGACCCCGACGTACTACGGCTTATGCTAGAAACCAAGCTTTTCAACTCTCTGCAATTTAATTACGAAGATTTTGGTACCACCAGAAGTTTTCTACGATGTCTGTAAGTGTATATGTCGTGTTAACAGACAGACACACAAAAATTATCGCAAGATTTCAATACTTCGGCATTTTTAATGCGAGTTGAAGTAAAAAAAAAAAAAAAACAGAAACATTCTTTCTATTTTTAGTACATTATAAAACAAATAACCAAAAACATTCGTTTGTTTGAAGTTAGAAACATGTTAACCTGATATAAAAAGATATAACATACAATGTTCGGTTACAAATACTTGTTTTTAAAATTTTAAAATGCACACTAAACACTCATGACATGGTTAAAAATGTATATTAAGTGGTAGCCACTAATCTAAGTATATTCTCTCTTTACTTGTTCCAGGAGAAGTTTTTAAAAACAACATATTTATCTTGTGTTCCCTCGCGTAGAACATTCACTCTTAACCGTGAATGGGATACGAATAAAAACCTGAAATTACTTTTAGCTAAAGCAAAGAAGGGGAGTAGGTGAAGGGAGGCGGGATTAAGTGTGGGAGGATTTAGTGAACCGGAATTTCAGCTTCAACCCCTATTCATCTCAGGGAGCGAAAATTAAAGTTTCCCAACACACAGATTAAATGATAACAAAAGGTTACACGTGGCGGTTGTGTTGTAACGGTAGGTACAAAAACACGTTTACAATGTGTAATGCTCTGTCGAAACGGGGAAGAAAAACATAATAGACGCTTTATCTCGGATCCTATCTCCGTCTCTTGGTATTCTTTCTCTGAATCTCTTTTATTTTCTTCCTTCGTCTTGCTAGTTGTTTTATTGTTTATTGTAAGTTGTTGTTTATTTACGTCTTTACTTTATACCAATTACATTAATGCAGACGAGAAAGCAGAGTTTATTCTAAGTAAAAACATTGCCAGTAACTAGTTTCGAACCTACGCAACACGTGTTGGAGGATTTAATTGTAGCAGACGGGTCACCTTTAGCATCTCGTCCACTCTGTGTCCTATTTTACCCGTGTAAAGGTACGAAATGCAGAGAACATATTTTAATAATTTTCAAAATTACTGAAGTTATAAATTTTTAACGTTGAATATCTTGAAAACAGTTAATTTTACAAAACAAGTACAATAGATAAAAGGGTTTTCTTTTTTAACGACAAACAAAGTGGTTTGTCAACGGATAACCGAGTTATCAACAAAAAACATAATTTGTTTTTAATTGTCCACAAATTCCAAAATTAGCCTAAAACCAACATTTTCTAAATATGTAGTAATAGTTGCATGTACTATCTAGTGACATTAAAACTATTAGAGTTCAAAAATTAAGTGAATTTAAGTGAGAAGCTACTTCTTTAGCTAAAGCAGTTATATCCGTTTGATTGTTTGACCAACCAAATCATCTTTATCAGTTAAATTGTGTTCCGAACCAGACCTATACAAAGCATTTGAGTTAAGCTGAAAAGAGAAAATTTAATTTTACAATTTAATATAAAAATGTTTCTGAAAAGTTCCAAACCAGGAAATACCTTTGATGGTACAGAACCGTCTGGAACATTCTATAACATTCTCGAACTTTCTGGACGATTCAGAACATTCTGGAATATTCTAGAACATTCAGCAACATTCTGGCATGCCTCTGCCACTTCGGCACTAGATCCAAAGTTGCTTCACCGACTTCCCATAAAATGTCCATTGGTGCGATGCGCTCTTCAAATCGAAACCTTCTTCATGGACGGGGGTTGGAGGGCTCCATACCATATAACCTCCATGGAGCTGCGGATTTATAGTGGCTCACATGAATAAACTTTACTTACATTTATTATAAATACTGGTAAAGTAAAACAAATAAATACATATAATTGCTTAGAAACCGTTCATATCACACTCAACTGTTTTCAGACTTTTATGCACTACCATACAAGGCGTAGAAGGTGTGTGCATGCGCAGCTTCTCCCTCCACTCCAGCCTACTCGTGACGTAAAGTGTGCGACAGTCGGAGCTCCAATCTAGACTCCTTTGCCATATTTACCGCCGAAACCTGTACGACCTTCAAGCTTTTTTAACGTCATATTATGTTATTAATTATAGGCAACATAGTGTATTATTGCAATAACATTTCTTATAATTAATAACCATTAATTATAATGCCTTTTTGTGCCGTGTTTGGCTGCGATAACTTAAGCCAAAAATAAAGTTTGTTACGAGTATGTGTTTAAAAAATATTTAAACAAATTTTAAACGATTTTTAATTATTTTTAATTTTTTATTTTTTTATTTTAAATAAATAGTCATTTGCTTTTAATTTTTTTTTTAATTTAATAGCTTTGGATATATAACTCTTTTAAACAATGTATATAGCCCTAAATATGCTAGGATACAATTACAATTTAAAAAAAATAATTACAAAATTATTTTAGTACAGTAAATATATATATATATATATATATATATATTTGTAGTCAAATTTACGATACATAAGTAATCCCGTGACAAAATTTTGACATGAGTAATCTAGGGTTAGTAGTGAAATAAAACTCAATGTTGTATTCACCACGACTTTTTATTTATCACCTAGACTACTATTTTTTAATTATTTCATTGATAATTAGTTTATATTTATTGTTATTTATTATTTATCCTTGGGTAGGCTAACTAAAAATCACAATTTTAGATAATTTCAATTTTTGAAAAGTAAATTTAGTTGGCCTAGTAAACATAACAAAACCAATAAATTGGAAAGATCACCAACTTATTGAAGGTAAAAGGTTTTACCCTATAGAGCTACTTAATTTGTCAACTCTTTCTATGTCTTTGAATGCCTCCCGAAAGTAATAGTAAAAAACCTCCTCACTTAGGATAGTTTTTATGTCATTCAAACCCGTATATTAGATTTAAGCTGTTTCAAAATTATACGCGTAGGAATATTTGACCATGGACATAGATAATTTTAATGCTCACTTTATTACCTTTCCATCGATACCAAAAACATAATTTTTAGACAACCATAAAGTATTTAATTT
>JAGFPH010002492.1:0-14547 GCA_018207615.1 Philaenus spumarius | reverse complement strand
TCCACTACAAATATTTTTGGGTTCAGGGAGCACCAAAACAGATAATTCCACTAAAAATTCAAATTCGAAAATTTGGACGAAAACAATACTTTCTCCATGTACTACGTATAGGGTGGAGAAAGTAAAAAATCGGAATTAGCCCAGACAAATTACCTAAAAAAACTCTTATAAGCTAGGGATTTGGTATGTATGTTGTATTTAGCTACTGTAATAACATACTAAAAGTCCTCGCAAAAAAACCTGTACTACGTCCGCCATCTTGGAAAATGGCGCCCAAAAACCAGTAGGAGTTTTAAGGTAGCCTACCTTGGTAGCGAAATGCAACGAAGGCATCTGAAGTGTAACATTTAAAAAATTACATATAATATACATGAAAAGAGAAAATGTATGTTATTGGTATGAAACTGTTCAGGAAATTCCAATCTTTACATTAATAAAAACATTTTTTTTTTTTGTTAAAAATTTCTTTATAACTTCACTTAACAGTAGTTTTTTTAACAAATAATGAAAATTGTTTTCTAACTATTGTATTTTATGGCTAAACGGTTAATTTTATTGAAAAATGCTACGTACAAAAGTTGTAGCTATTTTTGTGACAAACATTTATTATTTGTGACTTTTTTATACTGTGTGAATTTTTAAATGTTCACTTCAAATGCCTTCGTTGCATTTCGCTACCAAGCAAGGCTACCATAATAAACTGCGACTGGTTTTTGGACGCCATTTTCCAAGATGGCTGCCGTAGCACAGGTTTTTTTTTTGCGAGGACTTTTAGTATGTTATTACAGTAGCTAAATACAACATACACACCAAATCCCTAGCTTATAAGATTTTTTTTACCTAATGGAGTAATTTTGATTTAAAATGACTACACTATTTGTTGTGAAGAATAATTATTACTTGATTATAAATTTGCAAAATTTGTTGCAAATAAATGTGTTTTTGGTTCATTGTATGAATAACCTAAAATGATGTTATATATTCAACAAACTAACTTTAATTTTAACCGAATTGCTAAGTTTTTGTTCCAAATCAGCTGTTTCACTTATAATATGTAACAACATATTATGTTTGATTTGAATTATAATACAGTAAGCGTTTTTCGTTGATTTGAGTTTGTGTTTGCTTTTAGTTTGTTAATCTAACCTAAAAATGAGGTTAGTTGTAAAGAACAATAAACTGATTCTAAATTTGCTATGGTAATGAATGTAAACAAAATGTGTTGCTAAGCTTTTGATCAGAATTTTACGCATAAAATATTTCTGACGTGTATCTAATTATTAACCTGCCTTTGATTTTCACATGTGCTTCCTATTTAGGTAATAAAATGTTCGAAGTTCATTGTAACAATATTGTATTAAACTTCACACAGATTGAACATTTTGCATCACAATTGTTCATTATTATTTTATCAAAGCAGCAATGTGTTGTTACATACAACGTAATGGATGAAATCATACGCTCAAACTGTTATATGAATATAAAGTCATTGAGTAACATGTGAAACATACTGGGTTTCCATTGATTTCACGGGTCTAGTGATTTTTATACGTAACTAGATAGCTCCGCCCACTGCTCATTTCTCTCAACCCCTGTGACGAAGCAAATGCAAACATATTATTCTATACTATTATATTTTCCCGAGAATGGAGATTAATTAGGGCAGAGATTTTTTATTTTTATGTAGCGATTTTCAAGTTATAAAATACTACGGGAAACCCTCACGCACGTCAACCCCATTGGAACCTTCTACACACATAGTCATGTTACGTTTTATTTACAATAAAGGTGTAGGATTTATAATTACCCCAAAGCTAAGATGGTAAATAATGTAAAACGTTAAAATCAAATTATTTCGTATAGTTCATAACAGCAGTTATAATAAAGGTTAAAAGAACCAGCAAGGCTCAGGTCTACACTTTAATAAAAACCTAACCTAAAAGTTAGAAATACAAATAATTGCTTCAAAGTTTGAAATCAACTGTTAATGAAAATATTAGAGCAAACAGCTGATTTATCTGTTATTTTATTCAATTGGTTGCTATGGTAATGAATTTAAATACATTCAAGATATATGTCTTGGTTCATCAGTCTACGCATAACCTAAGGATTTTTTTCCGACTAAATTTACAAGTATTGAAATAAAAAATGAGTTTATCAAAATGAATTATAGCCTATGTTACTCAGGAATGTTGAAGCTTTCTATTAATAACACTATTTTTCAATCGGTTCAGTGGTTCCAGAAATTATCCCTTACATACAAACAAATTTTACCTATTTATAATGTTAGTATAAATGACCAAAAGGTGAAACTCTACAGCAGTATTTAAAACTGGTCAAAAAGGCCTCGTTAATTATAAAGTAAAGTTGGCGTAATTAATTATAATAATGATAAGTGTTTGAATTATGATATAGTAAACCTTATTCGTTGCTTGTGTTAGGTTGTTGTTAACAAATTCTAAATTTGCTAAGTTAGTTGTTATGGTAATGAATGTTACGTGTGTTGGTTCACCAAACCTAAAATTGTGTTGCTACTCTTTTGGTCAGAATCGGCTGTCTTATCAGTGATAGGGTTGGGAGTGAAGCCTCCAAATTGTGGTAATTTTTTAGCTTTGAAATTAATATTTTGCAAAATCCTTTCTTAGTGAGCGTCTACGATCCTATCAGAATATATCTTGAAACTTCCGTATTTTTATCTTCAGTAGTTTTTCCCCTACGTTGATTGTCTATATACAGGGTGTAGAAAAAGTCTGACACCGGTTTAATATTTCGTATATAAACAAAATTTGAAGGTAGTTGTGATTGAGGAACCTACTCTATGTAAAAATACTATTTTATTAATATTTTTTTTAATTTATCCGCCATCTTGGATCCGCCATTTTGAATGTAACTCTGATGATTTTAAATGGGAAGGTGGTGATGTGATTCATCATTTCGATGTAGAATTTCAAGAGAAAACTAACGGTGAAATTTACACATCCATATCTTTATTTAACCGATTAAAAATGGCGGCCAAAAAACAACGAAATCGTGTTTTCCGATTTTACCCCATTTTGTTGTACTATTTTAAAAAATATATGAATTATTCTTTTTTTTCAAAATTAAATAAGCTTTCAAAAGATATGAAACACAACTGTATTTCGTTGAACCACTCGAAATCAATTTTGAAAAAATCAAAATGGCTGTAACTCAAAAATTTTAAATACTCCGAAATATCGTTGCGTGGCATATCGTTTGAAACTTATTTAATTCTAAATCCAAAAAGAATAATAATTAGTATTAAAAAAAAATATACAGCAAAATGGGGCGAAATCGGAAAACACCATTTCGTTGTTTTTTTGGCCGCCATTTTTAATTGGTTAAAGATACGGATGTGCAAATTTCACTGTTGGTTTTCTCTTGAAATTCTACATCGAAATGATGTATCACATGAACAACTTCCCATTTAATAAAATCAAAGTTACATTCAAAATGGCGGATAATTTTTTTGAAATCTTAATAAAATAGTATTTTTACATAGAGTAGGTTCCTCAATCACATCTACATTAAAATTTTGTTTGTATACGAAATGTTAAACCGGTGCCAGACTTTTTCTACACACCGTATATTACAGTTGTAAAGTTCTTATCGAAGGGCTATTGTTGTAGTAAGAATAGAATGAATTGCTGCAAACAAATCTGAATCCAACCAGTTAAACGCTAACTGAGAAATCAGTGTGTATATCATGTAGGGGGCGGAGGTACAAGACAGCTGATACTGTAAGTTAACTACCCCACCGCAAAGGGTAATAAATCCATCCCTTATGAAGAAATTCCTCTCTAACGTTATGCATACAGATTAGACGGAAGGGATAATTTAATTGAATAGTCAGCCTTTATAGAACAAAGGTAAATTACGTTCTCTACATTATTCAACATTCTGAATTCGTGCGTTGTTTAGTTGTATTAATAAAATAGGAAGCTTTATTAATGGCGTCCGTTGGACACACGACCTTTTAAAATATTAAATAGATAAGATTTTTAATTGTTACTTGTCTATGCAAAAAGTAAACGTTACGTTAGTGCCAAATATTGGTTATAAGTATTATTTTTACATCATAAATATCGGTTACAGACTATTTGAAGATTGTCAACTTGTTAGAAATGAAATGAATTGTTAGTAAGGGGCATATTACACTATCAAAGAGTTATTAGTCAAATATTTGGTCAAACTTTTATCAAATAAATATTTGACAAAGATTTGTCAAAGTAAACATATTACACCTGTCCAATTTCTTTGATCAGTTAGCTTATTAACTAGATATATTTTGGGGTTATATTTCGGTTTATTTTTTTATTATTACTATTTATTAACTATTATTAAATAATTACAGTTTAAAGATCGTGATTCATATCGAAACGGGTTTGTCGGATTATACAATTACAAAACAAATCTTAAAAAATCTTGTAAATATACTTTTACAACAAAGTAAACATAATCAAAGACTCTTTAATGTTTTACAAAAAACATAAACATAGGCTATACTCCAAACCCCAATATTACAGACTGCAAAACATTTGTAATATGTTCTAAAGGGGTTTGCCTTACATCGTGATTTTTGTAGGCATTCTTGTGAATGTTTCACAAACATTTTTCTTTTTCATAATGTCAAATTAAAGATTTCATAACTTCAACAATCCAAGTCAATTTTGCCATCGTATTATTAATAAAAAAGGAAAGGTACGCATATAATATATGCAAACTGAAAATGTTCATTTTGAGCTTAGGAGGTTACCTAAAAATTGCGTACTATATTAATATATTAGTACTTTATTCTTATTCTTTTTTTAAAGTCTTTGTCAAAGTTTACAACATGTCAAAGTTCATCAAAGTTTCATGAACGAATTATTCCGTCAACGAATCGTTAAATTTCTTCGATGAAGAATCTTTGACCAAAGAAAATTGACGTTTATTTGATAGTATAATATGTACCTTTTTGTTAGACTAAAACAATGTTGGTAAATGTTTAACAATGTTAGAATTGTATTAGCAATCACAATTGGGCAATATCACAGTAATATAGAAGTAGATCGCAGTGTTGCATTTTTAAGTAGGCTTATGTAGAGAAAAAATATAAGAAAGAAGGTATTTTGGGGAAGTTATTGGTAGACCGGGGCCTTCGGAGTGTGTTTACAAATTATAAAATATTTAATTTAAAAAAGGCAAATCAATAAATGGTTGTTTGAGTTGGAAAGGGATGCAACCGAGCAGGTTATAGTGTGTACCGTCGTCAATAGTCAATTGTCGTATAAATTCTTCAAACGACGGCCGTTTCGGCTTATTCCGCCATTTTCAAGTTAAAATTCGTTGGAGAAATTAATCCGTTGTCATACATCACATACACATTTACACACAAACATTCAGAATACATACAAAAAATTCACTATTAAGAAATCACATGTCCTGTGGGCCCACTGTCTCGCACTGTACTGATGTCATCAAAGTTCACTGGGTTGCAATTTTCAATAGATTGTTATCAATTACGTGGTGGGGGGGGAGTTTATTTGGTCTCTGTTTCTGTTATAATTGTATCAAATAAAACATTGGAATCAAATCCTAGTTTTTCATTAAGTATGGTATGCGGTTTAGTTTTAAACATTTTATATATTTCGTATATTTCTAAAGCATTTAATAATTTGCCCTTTTCGCAGTGGTGGAGTATTCTTAAGGTACGGTCTATTGTATTGTAATTGTGGTTAAGATTGATGAGGTGTTCAGTATATTTGGATTCAACACCTTGTAGGCGTAGAGTTTGTTTACTAGTGGGGATGTGCTCTTTGAATCTCATCTTGAAAGATCTACCCGTCTGTCCAATGTATTTCATTTGGCAGTCGGCGCATGATAATTCATAAACACCAGTGCTGTCAAAAAAAAAAATGTGTCTCTATTATTCCTGTTTGTGTTAATCACTCTTTGTAAATTATATCCTGTTTTAAATGCTGTAGTGTATCCTTGTTTCTTAAAGATGTTGCTGACAATGTGCTGTAACTCTTCATTGTATTGTAACACTATAGGCCTATATTTATTCTCCGATTTTACCTTTGGTTTCCTAGACTTATTTTCTTGTTTTTTTTTTTTTTTAATTCTGTCAACAATAGATGGTGGATATCCATTGTTGATGGCAATGTGTTTAATAGTATTGATTTAATTGTTGAAGTCTGCTTTGTGCATGGGTATGTTACAAAGTCTGTAAACAAAACTGTTATAAGCTGCCATTGATTTTGATTTTAACGTCTGATTTTAAGGACTGTTTCGGCAGATCCCATAATTCTGGATATTACAACGTACGTTCAGAAATTTAATACCTCAACACTACCCCATTTAATACTTTCCTCCGTGTTTAAATAACTACATATTTACCGCAAAATACTCAAGAAACTACAAATTTCCTGTTGCGAAAGTTGAAATCAGCTCAAACTAAGTAGTTTCCCAAATATCCACGGCGCATGCGCAATTCATACAATTTAGTTTCCAAACTGCCTGTGAACGCGGCCAATCGTTTACCAAGGCTTTCTTTAACGATAATCAATGATCAGTTAAAGTTTAGAGAGACAATAATCGTCGAAAACGTATTAATAAAACGTAAAACTTGAATGACGTAATTTTGTTGTTTGTTAAGTTTCCGTGCTTTAGGAGAAAACTGAAACTTTATAGGATCACTCGTGAAATAATTTTGTTGCACCACTGAATACCAAGCTCCCTCAATCCTCAACGGCTAAATGTTATCAATTAGAATTAACCTGCGTGGTATTTCTTGTCAAGTACGCGCCAAGGACAGATTTACGAGCCACGAAGGACGAAGTAAATCAGCACGTCAGCAGGATATGCGGCTAGTTAGGGAGCGACCCTCATGGGCTGTCTCATTCATCATAATTATACTACGAAACGTAAAACCAAAGTAAAGATAGTTGCAGAGACTTTTCGAATGTCATTCACACAGAGATAATTGCGAAACGTAAATATAAATTCCCATCTAGTGGTCCAAACGTTACAAATTTATCAAAATAGGATATAAACAATTCCTAATCCTTCATTGTTTATTAATTTATTATTATGGTAAAAGACTGATACGGCTATAATTTCTCACCCTATATGAAACAAAATCGTTCCCCAATCATGTTAAAGGCATGATTGGGGAACAATAATGTTCCTAGATGATAAAATTGATAATTTTCGTTACGCCTCAATTTACTATAATGTTAGGTACGAAATTATTTATTAGTCGCAATGAACCAGAAGTATTTTGCCCAAAGCGTTCATTTCGAAATTTAATAAACCAATTTTATCAGCGATAAAGTTATTTGGGAACATAATCGATCTGAAATTTGTTTTAAATTCCGACATTTGTACTCGAGTTATTAGCACTAAAGTGTTGACAACATGTTACACTATTATTGTATTTAAAAGCAGTTTCCTTTCTTTGGAGTTTGGGTTCAGCGAGTAGGTACGACCTAGAAACGTATAACATAAGATTGGTCCAGTTGATAAAGATTTGGATAATCACGTGGAAGCGCGGGTTTGATTCCAGTCCAGTCAATGCACTAGCGTGCACAGCAAGCTGGGTTCTCTCACCTATGCCTATACAAAAATAATATTTCTTTCTTTGTCCTCTATAGGCTCAAAAACTAATAGTCCGATTTTACTGAAATTTCACAGTTTGCCATAATTATACCGTAACAAATAGAACGATTACTTACATTTAAGGGATTAAAATCGTTTAACTATCCTAAAACAATATAGCTTTAACTCCCATGAGAGCTAGAATTTTGCACATTTTCCCTTTTTGAAACATCATAAAATTAGAACTCTTGCAATTTGATTGTTTTCGTTTAAGGGATGAAAACTGGAATACCGTCCCCAAAAGCAATGAATATTCATTAGTTTACTCCAATTGAAGCTAGAGAGCTCAAAATTACGTACATTTCTTCCGTACATTTTACATAGAAGAAAAACACAATCAAATTTCGGCCACCCCTATCTTAGAGGTCAAAATGGAAGATAGCTCTATAGCGAAATGGGATGGCAAAATGGGAATTTACCCATATACAATAGTAAATTCCACTAACTTCTTACAAGGTACAGAGCTGAAATTCGTTGCACATTTACTATGAAGGCCTAAGTAGTTTCTTCTGAAGAACGAAGTTAACAAGAACAATTGCAAACATATACATTTTCAACGACTTCTAACCTCGAAACAAGTCATACAGCCTACATTAGTTCTATAACACATTAAACTTAATGTTTTAAGTTATATTTTTTCTCATGTGTATCAAATAAACCTGCACGTGATTTTCACGGGATATTACTTGTCTTGTAATTATGTAAACGAATATCCGTTCAAACACAAAAATGTGGAAAGTGTTTAAATTGACACCCAATATGTATCTGTAAGAAATATTCAACGGTTCTTCAGAAAACTTGATATTAGTAACTTGACCACGTCGCTTCATGCGTTGTTGGACACAGTTAGCGACGCCTCAGGAGTGTTTAGAAACTAAGCAGAAACAAGAGGAAGGAAAGCCCTGGGGATAAACAGTTCGTAAACAAATCCGAAGTACGTACATAAATATCACGATCGTTTGCTGTTAAACTAGCAAAGTTTGTATTTATGTGCTCGCGATGTGAAAAATCTGACGTAAAATGCGGTCATTAGACTGTGAACACATATATACAGAATGTTCCGGAACTATCTGGAACCGTTTGATAGTGGCTGTTGCCGATTTAAAGGTAAGATAAAAACTTCCAATAAACAAACGTTTGAAAACGCTTCGTTTTCCACTTATCCGCCATTTGTTTTTTTTTACAAAAAATCTTTGGAGTTAGATAGGATACTGAGTTCAATTTGGTATACTTATTTATTGTGTAAACTTTTACCTGGTTACAAAAATCAGAACAGTGTCTTGTATATTTTCAAAATGACGGCCGTTTACAATTTTAGAAATATTTAACATTACAAATTTTCAACAGCCGCCATTTCAATATTACACAAGACGATGATCTGACTTTTTGTAACCTGGTAAAAGTTTAAAATTTTTTACCGACTCCTAGATGGACGTTCCTTATTGTTGGACGTCCCTTATGGTGGTAACCGCTTGATGAGTAAGATAAATAATATAATAATAATTAGCTTTCATGGCTCTTATGTTTAACGTTAAAAAATCATTAAACCGTGCCAGGATTTTATAAAACTTTGCTAATTGCAACTTAATACAAACTATGAGGAGCGGCCATTTCCGACTCAGTAATCAGTTTGAGGTCGGATTTGTGGTATTGTTTTCTACTAACAGAGACCCTTAATTGCATGTACAGTTTGACCTATGCTTTCATTTAAGATTTCCTTCTGATTCCAAATGGGACGCCCATCTCTGTGTAGTTGCTTCAAAAAGTACCTTTTCAGGGCCGATATAGGTGTGCCTAGTTGCATTGCTTTATCTAGAATTGTAAGCACAATATTAAGCAATCCCGGAACTTATACTCACCCTGTATAACATGTGATTACTTACAGAAAACAGATGTAAGATGTGAAAACAGATGTTTTCCCCCATCAGCTGATTTCGTTTTACCATTTCTATTTAAGTTTTTTTCTAGCAAAACCAATTTAAATAGTTACCGCATACATATTTTTGTATTCATATGTATTTGTGGATCATATTTTATACTCTCGGTTTTGAGAAAGAGACGCCTTCGTAAATTGAAAAAAATCATGAATTATATAAATAGAACAAACTATACAAATGCGTTTTATATTCAATTTAACTGAATCAATTAATGTATCAAGTGTGTATGCGGATAAGAGTTTGTACTATGTACAATATGTGCGTATTGATGTATTTTGTTTTACCTTGAAGGTATATTAATGAAACACCCTCCAAACATAAGGTTTCCAAGGTCTGTCCATAAACCAAACTGCTTGCAATCAACTTTATGACGCTATTTCTCGGCCAGTTTCTCCATAGCACATCGCTTGTAATAGGTGATATAAAAAAGCCTTAACTCGAGTGAGTTGATCCGTGACATTTACGCCAAACGTGGATCAGATAGCTTCGTAATATACATTTACTCAAAACATATTGCAATTCATTTTGAAAATGTATCTTGTATGCATTGTCAATTTGTATTTATGGGTATATATTACATTATTCTACATTGGTGAAGATGAATTTTTCCGGTAATTGTGTATAATAGAATATAATTTATCTATGAAAACACTCCAAAAGTCGACAATGTCAGCTTTCCAGATAAATGTTGAAAATCTGGCAACACTGCCAGCTTTCGTGATTAGTGTTGTTAGGCTTGGCAACTGTGTCAGTTAGTGATTAATGTTGGTAGATCTGGCAACACTCTCAATAAGTTTTCGTAATTAGTGTAGATAGATCCGGTAACACTATCACGAATCTTTCTTAATTATTGACCAATGCTAGCTTTAGTGATAGGTCTTAATGGATCTAGCACAACTGTCAGTTAGCTTTCGTAATAATTATTAGTGTTGATAGATTTGGCAACAGTGTTAACTTTCGTGATTAGTGTTGTGTGTCTGGCAACAAAGTATATTATTTATTTATTTTTATTTTCCATTGAATTATACAAACGACAAACAATTATAATAATCATACAAAATAAGAAACTTAAAACAAAATTAAAAACTAATCTTTATTTAATGAATAAACGTATAAATCAATGTTAACATATCAATTCTAAATTGTAAAATATTAAATAACAAAATTCTGCGGAAAACATGCGTGCACACAAAAAGGCAATAAAAAAACAATCTTATATTAAAGTGTGTGGGAGTTTTCTATGAATTAAAACGCATTCATACACACCCAGTTAGAATTTGTTATTAGTGTAAATAGATCTGGCAAGGCAGTCAAATATTTTATTTATTATTGTTGATCTTGCAACACTGATAGCTGTTGGGATTGGTGTTAATTAGATCTAGCAACATTGTCGGTTACCTTTTTACTTTCTCAATATACTACAGTATAGAGAAAGTATAGTGACCGCAAAAAAAATTGATGTTGAGATTTTTGTGGAAATATCCGTTTTGGGACCCACTGAGTCCAAAAAAGTGTTTTTTTTACAAAATGTCTGTCTGTATGTCTGTATGTATACGAAGCTAGAGCGAAAACTATTAGATCGATTTCAAACAAATTTGCACCAGACATGTAAAACAGGCCTGTATGGATGCACGAAAAACGGTTTTGAAAAATTTTGAAAAACAACTCCCTTTTTGTCAAAAAAAAAACCCAAAATCAGTTATTATTTTTTTTTTATAAAAAAACGGCTCTAACGATATTGATAAAATTTGGCTTATTTGTAGCCTTTAATGTACCCTACCATATGCATACAACAGCATCTTTCTAAAAATTCTCGTTTAGATAATAATAATAATAATAACTGATTTTTGAGTTTTTTTTGCCATAAAGGGGGTTGCTTTACAAAATTTTTCAAAACCTTTTTTCGTGCATCTATAAAGGCCTAATTGACGTGTTCGGTGCAAATTTGTTCGAAATCGATCGAATAGTTTTCTCTCTAGATAATAATAATAATATTTATTAGTTAATCTCCAACTTTAATACAAAATCACTTCTCTTACCCCACCTTACAAGTCACAGTGAATCTGTTTAATAATTTAAATATGTTTGTGAGAAAGTATGTGCCAGTTCCTGGTACCGTTTATTTATTTAGTGATGATAGATTTGGCAACAATGTTAACTTGCATGATTAGTGTTGATAGATCTAGCAACAAACTCAGTAAGCTCTTGTAATTAGTATAGTAGATCTGGCAAGAATGTCAGGTGTTTTTCTTAACTATTGTTGATCTGACAACAATGATAGCTTTTATGATTAATGCTAATAGATCTTTCAGTCAGTTATCTTTTGTAATTAGTGTTGCTAGATTTGGCAACAATGTTAACTTTCTTGATTAGTGTTACTAGGTCTATCGAAACTGTTAGTAAACTTTCTTAATTGATGTTGATATTATCTGACAGCTTTTGTGATTAGTATCGAAAATCTGGCAACACTGCAAATATCTTTCTTGCTGTAGTGGTGACCATCTTGGATTTTTATCCCCTAAGGGCAATGTTAAATTTCAAACCATTTATTTCGTTTACTTTTTATCATAAAATCTTTTGCAAGGTCTCATTTTAAGCACAGTCACAATACGCAACCGTCTTGCAATTTACATTTTTTTAAATGCCTTTGATTTGTTATATAATTGACATTTTGTAAGTACAAAGTTTGAATTTTTTTCCTAACACAATAATAAATTAATAATGAAAAATAATTTGCAAGCCGGATCCGAAATTTTTTAAAGAATATTCAGTTTTTTTTTCAACACTCAATTACAAAAGATAGACTTATAAAATGGTTTGAAATGAGGCAATGTCAAAGCGTTCAGCTACAAGAAATTGCGCTGTTTAGATAGGGATACAGTGAGAAGCGGTTGCGTTTCCGGTTGCTTTCTCGTTTACTGGAGCAGACCCTTAATGTTGTTTTCGTAGATGACAATAGGGTTTATAAATAAAATCAAGTTAAATCATATTCTATACCCTTTCAGAGAAACAGTTGGGCATAGAATAAAATCGGGGGTCTGGTGTCTCTACACCGAAGAGTTTAATTGCAAGTCAACATACTAGGCCTACGTTATAAAAGTAATTAATCATTAAAAGGCCTAAGTAAATGAAACAATATTAATTTGAAATTTAAACTTTAAGCAGGAGGGAGTTTGTCATTCCGAATTTTTCTGAAAATAAAGTAATTTTCCATAAATATTATATACTAGGGGAGACCCCTGCGTGCTCCACACGCCAACCCCCATTGGAACCTTCAAAAAACAAATGTTATGTTTTATTTATAATAACGTTATATGATCAATAATAATAACCTCAAAATTAAGATAATAAATAATTATAAATGTTCAAATCAAATTATTTCTTATATTTCATAACAGCAGTTATAATAATGGTTAAAAGAACCAGCAAGGCTCAGGTCTACACTTTAAAACCCTAACATCAAATCTAGAAATACAAAAATAATTGCTTCAAATTTTGAAATCAGCTGTTCATGGAAATATTGGAACAAACAGCTATATATTATCTGTTCTTTTATTCAATTTATTGTTATGGTAATAAATGTAAATACATGTGTTGGTTTATCATTCTAGGCCTAACCTAAGAATTTTTCCGACTAAATTTACAAATATTGAAACAAAAAAAGGTTTTTATCGAAATGAATAATAGCCTATGTTACTCAGGTAAAGTGTAGCTTTTTATCAGTAAAACTATTTTTTCAATCGGTTCAGAGATTACCCCCTACATACAAACAAACAAACAAACTTTACCTCTTTATGATATTAGTATAAATGTATAAAAAGTTAATAGAACAGCCATACAACCTTCCAAAAATTACACTTATAAGGTTTCTCTATATTATGTGTGTCAACGTGTTTCTTTTATAGGTTAATAAGTAGCAGATTTCATTTAAAAATATGATTTACTTTAACTGTCATATTATTTTACAGAACAGCTGTTTTATGTTTTAAATTTATTTATTTAATACCAAATGTAAACTGCAGAACAGCTGTTGTATGTTTTTAAATACTCATGTATTTCTTATGGGGATTTTTCATTTTTCGGGGATCTCAAAAACCCCATAGTTTTTAATTTTAGAAAAAACTTATATTTTTCCCTCGTTCCTTGAATCGATACTTTTAATTTGACACCTCTCCCATCATCCTCCGATTTACCGAATTCCCAAAATTTTGAATCTAAAATTTTGCTTACAGAATTATATATAAGGATTGTTTCAACTATTAAAATAAGCGTATTAATATAAGCATTGTCGGTAAAATAATAAAACAATTTGATTGTTAATAATTAAATACAAAATATTTAAACCAGACTACGCACTGTCAAATCGATCTTAATTTGTTGGTAATATTATTGGCCATCGATTGTTACCCAACTTTAAACAAATCGGTCCATACTTTTATCGAGTTAATTAGTAGACTGGGAAAACTGGTTTAAGGACCATAAAGTAAATGTTCAATTTGCTAATTTACGATTCCAAAATAATTAACGTATAAATAAATATAATTAAGCTTGCTTATTGTAGCTCGCGCATGACTGAAGATGGCGACTTGGCAGTTGAAACGCGTTTAAGTAAACAAATTCGTTAGTTACGAGATTTTCTGTTCAAGTTTTATTTCATCAAGTAATTAAAGTACGACAATATATAGCCATCAGTATTACTAAAATAGATAGTAAATAAACTAATTCATGATATTGCATCCACCAGCGCATAACAACAGCCACAGGAAGTTAACTACGTTGGGTAATGGCAGCGGAAGTCGTTGGGAGTCACTTTATTCCCCCTTCAGTTACAGCTACACCTACAATTACTTTTCATTGTCCCCTTTCACTCTTTATTTGTTTCGGAAGGTAGATTTACAAGTTAAAAATGTATTTAAAATCTTCAGTTTATTTTTTATGTCTTTACGAGGTA
>JAGFPH010002491.1:178889-191371 GCA_018207615.1 Philaenus spumarius | reverse complement strand
TAAATACTGATAATTTATAACTGATATTAATTTTCCATTTATGTTAAACGTCCAATTTATTTAAGAGAGTACAGATTGTAGAGTCCAGCAAGACGCGTACTACCTTAAGAGTATTAAGAATTAGTAAGAGTCTCAGGACATCGTGTCCCGCGCTTATATAGTGTCCATTTCCACTAGATCTGTTACCTACCTTAAGTAAGGTACACTACGTTTTTCCGCACGTGCCTTTCTCGTTACGTTTTCCCGGAAAGTCTTTCAGTTTTCCCAACTCGCGATTTTATTTTCTAAGAAAATTTAAAGATCTAAATTTAATTTAAGTAATATGACTACTCATTAATATCCTTAACTTACTTGTAACAAAGACATTTTATTTATGTTATGATACACACAATACTATCATTCCTTCGTCTTTAAAATAGTTTGGATTGATTATACAGTATGAAATTCGGATTAATATCTTTTAAAAGTAATTTTAAAGCTAAAATAAATTATTTTATTACCTGTTATAAAGTGTCTACGAAGTATGAATAACTTTACTTCTATTGCTCAAGATAAATTTGTAATTATAAAAGTTGTTAATTTGAAAAGACTCTTGCTAATAACAACGTCCTTACAACTTTTAATAGATTATTAATTTGATCAGCCTCTTATTTATATTTTATAAATATTTATGTTGATATAATATTTGTTTATTGAATATGTAACTGGTCTGGTTAGTGTAATTTTGTTTATAGTTCAACTTAATTTAAAAATACATTTAAAATTATAGTACAATATTCTGTTAGCTCTGAAAATAAACTGGTTATCAGTTTGTTTTAGAGATGAGTAATTGTTTTACTACTTTGCAATACTAAACCTGCTATAGAAAAATATCAACTTTCTTATAAAATGTTGAGCTCTGGCTTAATTTAACTTGTTAAATCTATTACAATGTAATTAAAACAAAACACAACATTATGTAAAATTTAATACAAATATTTTGAACCTTAGTATTGACCGTAGTATAGAAATCTTTAAAAGCAAACAATAATACTCTTTTGAGACATTGAACCATTACTTGGAATGAAAAATAAACATACATAGTGAGACGGATTAAGCAATAGGCCTATCCGCTCAATGAAATATTTTTTCATTTTATTTGTAAAATCTACTAAGTCCTTCAGACACAATTATACAGAGCAAGTTAGGCTAACTTTTCATGTTCAAAATGGATTGAAACTCAGCAGCCAAATGAAACCAGCTGGCTAGAGAACAATGGAAAAATTATTTTAATAAAAAAGTTGTTTTAAAAGTATTAAAGTATGTAAAATAATCATAGCAATAAAAAAGTCTAATGACAATTTGGAATTAAATAAATTAATAAAAAGTTATTAGCAAAATAAAAAAGAGGAAAAAAGTTAAAAGTCAGAGTTTTGAAAAAATTTCAAATCTTTATAAGGGTAATGAGAGACCATTAGAGTAATAGACAAATTACCAAAAAAGGTTTTGTTAAAATGAAATGGTTAATATAAAAATAATTAAATAAAAAGTAATTAGAAAAGGAAAATTAAATTAAAGTAGTTTAAAGTACAGTTTGAGTAAAAAGTAATAAGGTAATTAAAGTAAATAAAGATTTTAACAAAATTAGTCATGTTCAAATAATATCAAAGAAAAAAGTTAAGAGTTATTAACGGTTTTATGTAAAAAAGTAAAATGCCTATTTTCACCTATAAAAGTAAAGGATTAGTAGAAAAAAAGTTAAGATTAAAAAATAGAGATAATAATTAGTATAAAATGTCAAAACCTGTGAAAGATAGAAAAAAGGATTAATTTAAGGTAAAATGGGGATTAACATAACTAGACAAAAAGGGATGGTACAAAAAGGACAATAACTCAACCAATAATTAACCAATTCAAAAACGGCAAAAGACTAGTTTAGTGGAAAGACTTAAACAATAAAGTATGACCATAAAAAATATAAAAAACTTTATAATTTGGAAAAACCGCGAGTCAAGACAAAAGCGATCGCGAAAAAGGTGTGAAACGGGAACGCGACGTCGTACAACTACAAATCGAGTTTGTGCGTAGCCAGCAAACCAAGCTGAACAAAATGACACCATCCAGAACCCAATCCGATCACGGGATGCCGAGTTACAGGAATTTGGGAATAAATGGTCACAAAACTCGCAAACCAAAAGAAACAGGCAGAAGTTGATAACTTTTCGTGAAGAGAATTGTCGGCCGACCAAAGGTAAAGACACGCCCATTCTACAGTCTAGACAATATAATTGCCATTGTACCAAATCAATTAAGTTTAAAAACAATAACAAAAATATAACTTTTATATATATTCGGGTAGATAAAACAACCAGGATTATGAGAAAAATAACGAAAAAATTCTACCTTAATTACAGCCCGAGCGCCACACCAAAAACTAAAGGGAAATTGAATAGAAATGTTGGTAGGCTAGTATAGGCTTTTGCAGGAGCTTACCGTAAAACGCGGTTCACTTCGGCAGTCTTAATATAAACTCCGGGAAAGTCTCTACGCTTCTCGTTAGATCAAAGTATCAAGGCAGAGTATAATAAATGCAAAGATTTTAATACTTCGTAAATCTAAATATTTAGTAAAGTATAAAACAGAAAAACAATTAATCTAGTTTATAGCGTAGTAAAATAAACGCTATATTTCGTCGAAAATACGATCGCTGAGAACTTCAAGGGAAGATCCAGGGTAACAGCGGCGAGGTCTGTTATCACATGGTATCCGAACTCACAGGAGGAATCCAGACGAATTCACGGAAAGGTGACATCGTGGGACAAGATCCAGGACTTCCAGAACAGCGTTCCAGATCGGGACTTCTAGAACATCGCACCAATCCCGGACTCAGGATCTCCAATAAGGAATACGCCGTATTCGAAATAAGGTAGTGTCGGAGACATCTTTATAATTTTTCATATTTTACAGCATTGACGAGTAGGGCTTCACTTTAAAATTTTTAATATCTCAGTTTTAGGGAGTAAAGTTATAAGAAATAAATTTAAATATATTTTATCTATCTTTCACAAAAGAGGTTACTTTTTATTGATTTTGAAGTTAAATTGTATATCAATAATTTCACAAAAACTAGCTAAGAACTTTTTTAGTATTTTAATTATAAAGTATCCGATTTTAAGTTTTGTAGATAGTATAAGTTAAGAAAAAGTAAAATTTATGTTTTATTTTCCAAAAAAAAATCTTTTATTCAGAGTAAATTACCAACACCAAATTTAATTTTAAGAAGTGTTAATATTAAGGAAGGATTGGCTGGGTATAGCGAAGAGTACTGTTCTCCGAAAGACACGACTCCCGGGCTGAGTTTAGTCTCTAAAAAATTAATATATTACAAGTATTCCTTAGCAAAATATAATTAAGGGTTTTATCTTAAGGCAAGAAACTAAAGGTAAACATCCTTGCAAAGACGAGCTACCCTCTTAACTTGACTGGTAGAGCTAGCCAGGACCCAAAAAGGAATTATCACTAAAGGTAATCAATTTAATTCATTTAAAACGCTAATTAGTTAGATTGTAAAAGGAAGAGCTGAGCCGGAGGGTGGTAGATCGTTGCAATAGGTAAACTAGGTCGTTGAATAAATGACACAGAACTGTTGACGGTACCTAAGGTATGTAACCTAGTTTAATACTATTACAGTTCAGGAGGCTAACAATCATGTATAAAACACCAGTTACTATCACTGTTGACGGTACCTAAGGTATGTAACCTAGTTTAATACTATTACATTTCAGGAGGCTAACATGCTAAAAATCATGTTTAAAATACATAGATAAAGCGAACTGCTCTAGTACTTAATATAATAATATATTGTCAGATTAGCTTTCTAATGATAGTTTTAAAACGCTTTATTTCACTGCCAAAAATATAAAGTTAATTTATATGGAAATGTTCAAAAATAAGAGGAAACTTAGTAAATGTTATATGTTTATGCTAAAAAGTATTACGTAGGGACCTTTATAAAAAGACTACTCGCTTGGCTCTAATTATGTTGTGAGAGGATAATATACTTGCTACAATAACTCAAACCCCATCAAGAATATCTTAACATATCTTTAATTCCAATAAGAGATAGACTATTAAGTACAGTGCTCTACTAACATGTTCAGAAATAATATTCTTTAATATTTATACATCCTACAACAATAAATCTAAATCTATATAAATCTTATGCCTAACTCTACGGGCAAAACTGAGTTCAAATAATATGTTTACTTCCCAAAAATCTCAAACACGGATATCACTCAAATAATAATTACTTTAATTATGAAACAAACAAAACTGATTCTACTTAGCTTGATGCTATAACACTTTCCCCAAATATTCGCAATAAATGTTCCGTCACCTTATTTTGTCCTCGTGGCTTCTTCCGGTAAGCTCGTCCTGCCCCGACGTACACCTACACTCGTACCACCCAAAAAGCCTCGTGTCGAATTTAGCCTCTATTTAACATCTTTGTCCCCACTCAGTTTTACTCCTCTAGCTCGGTCGTTGGCTTGCTACAAAATGCAACTATGCGATTTGACTTCATCGCGTGTTGCACCGTAGGCTACCAATAAAATTCTACATCTAATTTAGTTAAAATATAAATGAATACTCTCCCTCATCTCACTTTGTAACAAAAGGTAGGTACAATTTCTAAGCAGTTTTCAACGCCTTTATTTCCACCTTTCCATGTTTACTAATTATCGAACAGCTCCTTGCAGAAAAGTGGAGAGTTTACTGAAAAAAGTAAACCCTAAAATTTCGTAGAAAAAATTAAAAATATAATGGATTTGTGAAGGTGTTTAAGTATACAAAAATAGGGTTAAAACCCTTTCCTTTGTTTATTCTAGAGAAGTAAATTATTAAGTACAGGTATAATAAGAAGGTATTGATTTGACACTTTTACATGATTATTATTCTTTGAAAAGTCTTGGGTTGCAATAAATATATTATAGCATACAAAAAAATACTTGATTATTAGGCCTAACTACTTTATAGATGAATACAAACTTTCTTTAAAAAGCATGCATGAATTATTAGTCTTTCGATACTAGCAGTTTACAGTTTACATCAATTTAACTATACATTTTATACATCCTGATTTAACTAACCGGAAATTCAAAAAACTGTATTTTTTTCGGGAAGTATAGAAATGTTATTAATTTCTATTTAAAAAGGAACTATAAATAGATTCAAATATCAAAATTAAATCTGAAGACATTCATAAGAAATGTTATATATTATATAATTCTGCCTTTCAGTTTTTTTAAATAATAAATAAATAATAAAAAAATAACTGAAAAATACAAAGTACATAAATTTATAACTACCGGCATTTGATCAAATATAATTTTACTTCCTGGATAACAAGGTAAAATCCCCAAGCAGGCAAAAGTGACCACTACATGTTATAATAATTTATTCATATAGCTTGTTCCCAATCTTTAAAACAAATAAATTTTCTGTTGCAAAGGGTAATAATTACGTTGTAATTTTTAATATTATATTAATAAATAATATATATTTCTGCTAGGTAATTACATTTCGGACTGAAACATTTGTAGAAAATATGTTTGAAAAATCATAAATATACCTTGTTGACGTATTGATAAATATTATTAAACATAAGTGTATTTGAAAAATCCTTCAACCATTTAAAACTATAAAAAATTGTATTTTTTATTTTTATACTAAAACAACAAATGTGATTTTTCTCATACATATTTTTTTCTGAAACAAATCTATTACTTTTCCTTCATTTAAACTCTCAATGTAGTTTTTAACAATCTTTTAAAATAATAAAAATCTATTTACTAATTATTTTAAAATTTTTCTCTCTTAAATTTCTCTAAGTCATCAAAATTATTTCTTTTTTATTTAAACTTAATACATTTTATTGTAGTTAACTAATTCTAATAACATAAGCAAAAAAATAGAACATTGAAATTATAACCACACATACAAATTCACACATTTTCTGATCATTGGAATTCACATTTTAAGAAACAAACACATAACTTATTTTCCTGGTAACTTGCTCAACTTATACTATAGTGCTTATTGATTTTTTTACTGTGGTGGTAATATCATGTATGCAAACGTATACCTCAAGTCACATAATATTTAAAAGAAACTGTAAATAATATGCGTCTGCATCACCTAGTTCACGGTAGTTCTATAAAAACATGTTAATTATTCAAATTGAGAAAAAGTTTATCAGATTTGTTACGTTACTTGAAATTGGAATGATGATTTTCATGTCAAATGTAATGTTTAAACTGAAATAATGACGTGACTGGAATGTTGCCTTAC
Source organism: Philaenus spumarius (assembly GCA_018207615.1). Taxonomy (NCBI): domain Eukaryota; kingdom Metazoa; phylum Arthropoda; class Insecta; order Hemiptera; family Aphrophoridae; genus Philaenus; species Philaenus spumarius. The sequence continues at coordinate 185,044 of JAGFPH010002491.1, read as the reverse complement.
TTCCGTAATTTGTACATTGAATACAGACACCGTTTCTTATGTCTTCTAGACCTTAAGTCAGTACAAACTATATTTTATGTATGTTTATTACTATAGAGTGGTTAATAAATTTACTCCTACTTTTAAATTCGTTCAATTTAAACATGTTGTATATACTACACCCACCTAATTTTTAATTAAATACAATAAATTTAATTATATCACCGGACGTCAAAATACAATGTTCTTTAGAACAAAACAACTTTAAAATTCTTACTTTTTATTTAAAGGATTGACCTTGATTGCCTTTACGACAACATTTCGTGCATAGTTTTAATCCTGGTATTTCCTGGTATTGAAATAAACTTTCTTGAAATCTACTTTGTAAAATCACTATTTTTCCCACTAAGATTTACACTTCCATATCTATATATATAAAAGCGAAATACCACTCACTCACTCATCACGATTTCTCAAAAACTACCGAACGGATTGAAATGAAATTTGGTATGTAGCTTCCTCTAGGGCCATAGGTGCTCACTAAGAAAGGGTTTGAAAAAATTCGAAATTTTAGGGGGCGTTTAGGGGGATCATAGTTACTAAAATCATAATTTCAGATCTTTTATTATTATGACAACAGTGCTTTTATTATTTAAGATCTATATATATAAAAGCCAAATACCACTGACTGACTGAACACTTAAAAATAACACAATTACGTTAAAAAGACTGAATATACCAACCACCACGGGCAACGCCGTACGGGTCAGCTAGTAGATATATAGAATACAAGACGGTTATTTTAATACTGTTTACTTGATTATTAATTTGTCGATTATTGAGTATGCAAATAAATAAATAATAGTTACATTTAATTTTTTCTTTGTTTCAAATTTCTTAAACTGTTTTCGAATAGTGTTATTTTGCCTAAACAGTGTCGTCTTCATAATTCAATACCAATAACTATATTGTGTTTTTAAAGTTAGTTTATGTTCATGTTATTTAATATCATTTGTGGCCTACCTTTATCACAGAATTTTCCGGCATTCAAAAGAAACATAATATTGATAATATCTCTCGAGCTACAATAAATACCGATTTTATATGTAATAAGTAGTAGAGTCCCCGACGATCTGGCGCCAAAAGTGGTGTGAAAAGGTCATTAACATTGGGCCACGCCCCCTTTTTTGGGGTGTTTTTTTATCATAACCTAAGACACGCCCACTTTTTTTGGGGTCCTAACCTAAGCCCATTTTTTGGGGATTTTGGGTTTTTTTTTGGGTTCCTAACCTAACCTAACCTTTTTTGGAATTTTTGGATTTTTGAAGATTTTGGATTTTGGGAATTTTTGGATTTTTAAAGATTTTTGACTTTTTGGGCCGCCTTTTTTTTGGCAGCCATCTTGTTTTGTAATAATTAATATTTAATTTAATTTAATTATTTGCTTTGAAAAAAGTTTAGGTGTCTCCGAGAGTCGAACCGGGTACTACCTTATCCCGAGTCCACAACGTTAGCGGTTAGGCTACGCCGACTCTGTTAAGAAGGAACTATTTTGTGAAGTATATATGTTTAACATCTGTCATCAACCTTGTATCAGATACAAGGTGTTATAGTGTCGTTGGGATATAGTATAAATTGCATTATAACAACCCGAACATAACCGATCGTCCCCGAATCCAACCGAAGGCCACTTAGAAGAAATTAGGAGATTAAATGTTATAGTACCCTTGTAATATAGTATAAATTGCATTATATAATCGCGAACATTACCGATCGTTCCCGAGTAAATCCGAATCGGACTTAGAAGAAATTAGGACCAGAAAACCGGTATTTTCCGAACGTAAGGCTCTCCCGCAACCCCCGAAAGCCGTACTTAGGCGAAATAAAGCTTAGGCTAACCATAGGTGCTGCCGCAAACCCTTGTAATATATTTCTACTGGTCTTACCCGAACCAAAACGCCGGACTTGACTCAGCTTAGGCTTCGCTGTGCCCTGAATAATTTTTATAAAATGTGTTATTATGTATGGAAAACCGAGCTAACCCGAACGTAGTTCAACCGAAGGACACCTAGCCGAAATAAAACTTTGGCCAACCTTAGGCTTTCCCGCATCCTTGCAAACCGCACTTAGGCGAAATAAAACTTACCCTAACCATAGGCGCTGCCGCAACCCCTTGTAATATATTTCTAAAGGTCTTACCCGAACCAAAACGCCATACTTGACCGAGCTTAGGCTTCGCTGTACCCTGAATTATTTTTATAAAATTCGTTATTATGTATGAAAACCGAGCTAACCCGAACGTAAGGTTCTGTCTGAGTTCAACCGAAGGACACTTAGCCGAAATAAAACTTTGGCCTACCTTAGGCTCTCCCGCATCCTTGCAAACCGCACTTAGGCGAAATAAAACTTACGCTAACCATAGGCGCTGAAACAACCGCTTGTAATATATTTCTAAAGGTCTTACCCGAACCAAAACGCCGGACTTGAAAGAGCTTAGGCTTCGCTGTACCCTGAATTATTTTTATAATATGTGTTATAAAGTACGGAAAACCAAGCTAACCCGAACGTAAGGTTCTGTCCGAGTTCAATCGAAGGGCACTTAGCCGAACTAAAATTTTGGCTAACCTTAGGCTCAGAGGTAACCCATGCGTATGATATACGTAATTACATAACCGCCCAAAATATAACGTAATGTTTCAAAAAAGTAAAACAAGTTGTATTCGGTCTAACTCAACCCCTGGGTCACTCCTCTCCCAAATTTTGCAACAAAATTTCGAAAAAACGGAAATGTTAATGTTTTTAACGGAGGCTTAAGTGCAAACGAATTCTAAAATATATTTCGTACACGCAGGAAGCTATTCAACGTCTTCGTGTTTAGACAGATTCCCCGCATAAGGTTATTAATATAAAGTTTGCTCAACTCAACGTAAGGCTCTGCCGCAACCCTTACAAACCGCACTTAACCAAAATAAAACTTTAGCTAACCTAACCTTAGGCTCTGACTCACCCTTGTGTATGATATACGTAATTACATAACCAAACTTAACCGAATCAGCGTGTATTACTTAATGTTAAAACTTTCTCTAAGCCACTTTTAAAATTTGTTTCAATATAAATTGTCCATATGTTAGTCGGTAGACACGGCAGCTTAGTAACACAATCACGGTTTTAGCGTTTACATTAAAATTATTAATAATTACTCTATGTTGTGTATCGTTTAATCGATTGGTTATTAATAACATGTCTCTGTTTTATAACAAGTTTCTTTTTACTCGATACTTTATCACTTCTACGACCTTAGGTTCTCCCCTTGATTTCCATCAAAACTTTCGATACTGATTTTATGTTTTACATTGTTTATTAGCACGATTATACTTAACGCCTTTCCCCGAATTTCGTTGAACCAGCATTCTGAACTGACTAACATTTCTGTACATTGTTATAAAATCGACACGCCAGCTAGATGCTGACTAGACATTCCAGTAGTCAGCAAATGTAATGTAAATCTTTACACAAATTTGGTGGCCCTGACCTATCCGATCTTTTCCGAACTAAAAATTAGGCTTCGCTGTACTCTTGACTGTTTATACCGTACAAACCTCGCATAGATTGTACTTTGAGGTTATGTTACAACTTCAATTATTATAATTACTTACCCGAACGTAAGGCTCTCCCGATTCCAGCCGAACAACACTTAGCCGAACTAAAACTTTGGCTAACCTAACCTTAGGCTCTGCCACACCCTTGTGTATGATATACGTAATTACATAACCAAACTTAAGATGTATACTTACACATACCACACGAATCAGCAAAAATTTATGTTAGCATGTGTAATAATGCTGAGTCGGCAGAATTGCATCCCTTTTACTGTCTAATGAATTCGCTGATTCTCTGCTAGAAAGCGCTACCGTCGAACGGGGTGATGGTTCGAAGATTGTCAACCAGAAAGCGCTACCGTCAAAACCTTGTAAATATATTGTTATGTACGAAGGCGACTTCATGATTTGTATACAAAGTTTTTTTTATTTCCCCCTAAAAATCTCACTTCTATATATTACAGGGGATTTATTTTATATTACTGTGATATTACCTAATTGTGCTTTCAAGTGCAACTTAACTGTTTCAAAATTGTTGGGGTTTGAATAACACATATTTTTACTGATTCAATTTTTTCGTAACAGGATTCAACAAAGAAAGAAGACGACCGCGCTAACCACTGTCACGTCGCTCCCAAGTAGTATATAGTTCAAAAGATAATTCTCAATTTACGAAAGATCTTTACCTAAATTTTCGAACCTCAGTTGAGCGTTTGAAGTATCCTAACATTAATTGATTTTGTACATGATTATGCAGTTATTTTATCGTTCTGGATATATTTACTTAAGGAGGGCCAAAACGTTCAGTCGCGTTAATTTTAATAAGTGTGTAGTCAACTGGAACTCATACTGCACACATAAAAGTTCGTATACGCACAGAGCCCATAACAATTCTAAGAGATTCTAAACAAATTAACAGACATCATTGTAAGCAGTGCGACATTTTCCAACAACCGCCTAGTGTTGTCAAGTCGAACGGTAAACGCCTAAAAGTTAGAAATTTAAATAATTGCTTCAAAGTTTGAAATCAGCTGTTTTATATGTTATTTTTATTCAATTGTTTGCTATGGTAATAAAAGTAAAAACATGTGATGATTTTTCAGTTTAGGCCTAACCTAAGATTTTTTCCGACTAAATTTACAAATATTGAAATAAAAAATGTATTTATCGAAATTAATTGTTATGTTACCCATGGATAGTGTAGCTTTTTTTTAATAAAACTATTTTTTCTATCGGTTTAGTAGTTCCAGAGATTACCCCCCCCTCCCTGCATACAAACAAAACATTTTTACCTCTTTAGTATCGATTAAGTAAACTATCCTTTTGTCACAATATTTAAATGATAAGTACATTTGTCAGTGTAATTGGAATAAAATTTTTAAAATAATTGGCAAGCTTATTAATGCTTTAAAGTTAAATTTTACAGCCAATTGAAGTAACGCCATACACAGTTTTAAAATTATTGAAAATGTTTTTGTGGGTTACATACAATTTAACATAGTGTGTATAAGTTATGACTTTCAAGAGAACAAAATTAGTCATTAGGAAAGTATAAGTATGTGGATCAATGTGTATGTGTATATTACTTGAGGTGTTTTAGGTAAATTTTTCAAATCCCGAGAGATTGTGTTAATTAATATAACTTTTGGTATACATCTCTTTGTATCTGTGTTATTACTGCAGACCACCTGATCTAATTGTAATACTACTTATAAGTTAAGTTAATTGTAGTGTTTGTATCATTTGCTTGATAGAAATGCGTTTAATACGTTCTTGTGTTAACCAAATTCTTCATCATGGAATATAAACAAATCACAAATTTTGGACACCGTTTAAGTTATTAATATTAAAATGAAATTTAATTAAAAACTTGCCACATTAACATTGGCGGATCCAGGGGGGGGGCTGTGGGGGCTGCAGCCCCCCCTTTGGGTTATTATATTTTTGTTAAACCGTCTAAGTGGCAGACTGCTCAATTGAGTAGTGTCAGACAACACAACTTGAATCGAATATTTCACCCACTAAATATTATCAAATCTCAATAAAACAAAAACTATTGGAAAGAAAATGGTTTAAACTTCAATGTTTATATTAAAAAATTTCTTCTAAAAAGTATATTTACATTATGTAATCATCGTTGTAAAATTGTAGTTGCCTAAATCAATATTGATGCTGCGCTAGAAAGCATAAGGAAATGACTCAAACTTGTCACTTTTTAAAGGCACATAATCGTTAGACAGACTTGTTTTGATAAGAAGATAAGGACACCTCAGGATTTCTCAAGATTTTAACTTTCTACCACGATCTTCTAATCGTTTGTCACTCTTATAGTTTCTTAGATATGAATTTGTCTGTAAACCCTTGCAATTGGACAGTTTTCAAAAAAATGAGAAAGCGCATTTTGCAATTGATGTATCTATTACAAAACTATATGCAGTATTCGTATAATAATTTTTATATCCATAAAAAGTGCAAGTTCTATATTTTCGTTTAATTGACCGAGCGAAACGAGGTCTCCGTTTTAACTCGACCGTTCGGCATTTCGTCTGTGTGTCTGTCTCACAATTACGGCCAAAT